>PVJA010014716.1:6980-46967 GCA_004027025.1 Myocastor coypus | reverse complement strand
AAAAAAAAAAAATCCCTAACTACAATGCATGGAAAGCAGAGCTAGATTGGTGAGATGAGCTTTAGGAGGCTCAGATTCAATAGCCTCCAACGTCACAAGCTTCACTGGTGGCACACTGCAATTGCAAAACCTTTGATTGCATATGTATCTGCTTCCTTTTAGTCCAAAGAGAAGTATATTCTTTCCTGTTTTTTTTTCTTTCTTTCTTTCTTTTTTCTATGCAACATTAATAGGGAGGTGGGTCATGCCCACACACTGCACTCTATAGAATGATTGTGAGGACAATATTCAATATGTCAACTCTCAAAGAATAAAAGGGGGAAAAGAAAAAAAAAAGTAATGTGGATTTAGAAAGGTTAATGTTTAGTTGTTTGATCAATCTTATATACCTATATGTATTAATCTAAACTGATCCGATGATGAAAATATGTAATATAACCATTGTTAAATTTAAACAATAAAAGAATTGAAAAAAAAAATAACTGTGGACTAACTAAAACCCACATTCTGTAAAATGAAAGTGGGATAGGAAACTATAAATGGAAAAATCCAAAAACCAAACAAACAATGTATCAATTGTGTTGCTACTTCACAAATTACCTCCAGATTTAACAGCATTAAACAAGAGATGCTTAAAATTTCTGTAAATCAAGGAGGTAGGAGTGGCTTAATATTTCTCGCTTGGAGCTAATTCTAAAACTGAAGTTGAAAGGTTATCTGAGATTATTTTGTCAAATACAGCTCATAATTATGATGGAAAAAGTAATTTAAAATGTAGAATGTTGTAAGCTGGTTTTCATTTTTTCAATTCTATTTGTATTTAAAACAACAAATCATATTTCTACATGTTTTTTCCTGTCTTCTTTAAACTCTGAAATTCTCTCACACCCACTTGTGAAATTAATAATGAAGAAGCAGTAGCAGAGTTTAGTGCAACGCAGTTCTAAAGTATCTTCCTTTGTGCAGCCCTTCTTCCATTCATGAAGTCTAATGCTCAATTTAGAAAGAAAATTCATGTGAAGCTGCAATCCTGCCGTTCAGAGAAATGGGATCCAGATATCTTTTGATGGTGATTTCAGGGTGATATTTATACTTGAGATTTCTCAAGCTTAGCAATTTTAACATTGTCATTCAACTATAAGAGGAATTAGACCTACCCATACTCTGGATATTTCTCTACTTTACATAGTCAAGAAACCTTGACTATGAACAAAAAATACACATAACCCTTGGTCTCTGTCTTAAAAGGGAAGGAGGAATCAGTAGTGCAGTCTTAGTTTTTGCCTAAGTAAAGGGAAGAGAGCTAATTTCTTTCTTAGCACAGGAAAGTGTTTCTGTGCATAGGGACCTTAGGAAGATTCCAATATATTTGCCATTTCCAAGTGAAAAATAGAAGTTACATGAAAAGATTTTTAGAACTTTCATTACAAATATTATGAATGACCATATTAAAGTTTAATGTAAACTTTGTGCCTTTACACGTATTATTTGCATCCACAATGCGTATGAAATGAGAAGCATAATATAAATATCCTTGTTTTACTATAATGTATTTGTTTCCCAGGTTAAGATTTTTAAAAGAAGTTTTGATTCCTAAAAACATATCCCATTATTTCCAACAATGCAAGTTTGTGAAATTAACTCTTGTGTTATCAGCTCTGTGAGAAGTTCTTACCTAACGCCTTCCATTTCAAAGGCCTGAGTGAACCCATGTAGCACAAATGGGAAGCACTTAGCAGCAACAAAGAGATAACAAAAAATGAATGAACTAAGGAAGGCAGACTGAAAGAAAGAAAAACAAAAAGGGACAAGAGGGGATGGAAGAAGGAAGAGAAGAGGAGGAAAAGAGGGAAGAAAGATGCCGTGGCATGCTACAAGTGACATGGAACACTTTTATCACTGAGTAGAACATCTAGCAAAGCTTTCTTCATTTGCCTTCTAAGAACATTGCTCTTCTCTTTTGGTTCTTCTGTCTTGGTCATGCATTTTGACGCTACCATGATTTTTTTCTTTCTTTCCAATTTTTAAAGAGTGGAGTACAGATATCATTTCTTCTGTATCTATAGCCAGTTCCTAAGTAATCCCTTCAAATTCCATAATATAGCTACCACACCTGTAATCCTGTTAGCCCATCTAATACAGTTCTAAAGCAGCGGTTCTCAACCAGTGGGTCACGACCCTGGTGGGGGTCGAACGGCCAAACACAGAGGTCATCTAAAGCCATTCTGAATCATAACTGTAGCAAAATCATAGTTTCGAAGTAGCCACCAAAATTATTTTTTTGGTTTGGGGTCACCGCAACATGAGGAACTGTATTGCAGGGCCATAGCGTTAGAAACCACTGCTCTGGTTTGAGCATAGGTTGAGAACCACTGCTCTGAAGTGAAGTATTCTCCTAAACTCTGGACTTACATATATAATCAATTCCCACCAAGCCAAGCTCTTGATTTATATTCTCTCTATTCACTGGATACTCCTTAGTTCTGCTGGTATCTACCAATGAATCTGCACTTCACTCATTTTTGCAAGCTAAATTTTGAAGACTTTGTCGCTTGCTTTCTTCCATCACCCAAATCACATGGTTCTTTAATAGACTTTACTAGTTCTAAGTTCGCAGACTTTGAGTCTTACCACTTTTCTCCACGCTCCATGGGCATGGAAATTTAGCTTTCATCTCCTGCCCGGATCACCATTACCGTCTTCTTCCACTGTCTCTGTTGCAACAGTGTAACTTTCTTCAGTCAAGGTCCAACTAGACCAATAAAGTCACTGTAGAAAATCACTCACATTTGACAAGTACAAAGACAGGAAAGATGAGAAGTACAGTTGTTGCTAATGCTTCACAGGATCAGAACCACCCAAATGTTGTACGCCAATAATCAATGTTGAGACAGAGATAAGGAAGACAGTGTAAAAGTTCTGGCATTTCTCTGTTCAGACCTACTAGTTTTTGGCCAGAGACTTGTCCAGTTGTGTCATAAGACAAACCAAAAACATTGAATCCTCATTCTCTTATGATTCAGAACAGAACTTGGGAAAGTAGAAAAAAATCAGCTAGTCCAGGACAATGAGCTCTACCCTTTTACTCTATGTCATCCATAACTTATAAAAGAAAAGATTGAACCTTCTAAAATTTGAATAGGAAATATAGTATTTATCATTCTGGCTGCCTACTCTCAAAGTCCTTACTCTAGCCTGCAACATCTTGCTGACCTAGACATCCTACCATTTGTCACACTTTAATTTCTTCCTGATATTCTTCTCCTCCCTTCCTTTCACTGCACTTTGTAGAATTTCTTTCTATATTCTAAACAAAACTTCTCTACTGAAAGATTTCTCATTTGCTTGGTGATCCATTCCACCTTGTTTTCTAACTTCACTCTGCCCTATACCTAATCTTATCTCCGCACAAACGACATCTCCCATCATGCATTTCAAAGATTAATCCATGTGCCCTTCTTGTCCTGCTTTATTTTTCATCCTAGGTCTCACTCCCTCATATTACATGGCATTTGTGTATGCTTCTTTGTTCCCTTCCACTGTGGAAAATAAATTTTCAATGTGTGATGTCTTTCTTTGTTTACTAACGTATTTCCAGTACTTAGATCCATACCTAGTAGTTAATAGAAAATCGACATAAGTATATTCAATAAAGAAATGGTAACAAAATTCTCTTTTTATGTTTGTATGAATTGAAGCGCACTTAGGTTTCAAAGGTCATCATTCCCCTAAATTGTCTTGAGTTCTTTTCAAAATCAGAACACATTTTCTCAAAAAGTTCTCCTGATGCAAGATGATAGATTTTTCAGACTATTTCAATCAGAATATGGTCACAATACCATCAGTTTGAATCAAGCACAAGAGCAATTATGCTGTCAGTATTTAAAAGATGCAAATACTTTTTAAAATGTTGATAATTTTGCAACATATAATTAATTGAAGGAAATTGAAATCACCTCTCACTAAACATAAGATTGTGAAACCTAATTTCTGGTGTCACCTAGTCAAAATTTCAAACCAAAGCAGAGTTGACTTTAAAAACAAACTTCTGAAAATATCAACTATTCTGTATGTAAACAGATCCAGTGGCAGAAACTAGCTGTATTATAAGGCATCCTCTTCAATAGAAAAATCTGAGAAAACTTGACAATTAACTTATGTAGCTCTATTTCAGTATCTCCAAGTGAGACAGGGAGAAGTATCTTTACCCCTTTCCTCTTCCAGTAGATAGGAATGGCTTGGCATAGCCTTGGTGTCCTCCACCACCTCTCATGAGAGTGCCTCCAGCCAACGTCCAGACAAGCTCAACGGAAGATGCAGCTTGACCATCAGTTCTGCATCTCCACAAGTTTCTGCAGCCTCTGAAGAAGTATGAGAGGCATCCTAACCTGGCTAAAATCAGGGAGGAAGGATGCTGAGCCCACTATTAACATCTCCAACCTCTTCAAACTCTGATAGATTGTGATGTCTACAGAAAGCCTTCCCAAGGATTTCCTAGGGGTAATAGCTGTCAATTAAATAGTTCTGGCATCAAGGCAGCTGAACTCTCCCAGAAGCTCCACAATACACTTGAACCAATCGGCACACCCAGATTTGAACCAATCACAAGCATACTTTGGATCAGTCAGAAGGTTCTCAGCACCTAGAAGCTACTAATGATACTACTAAGCTACTAAGCATAATTTTCCTCATGTTTGGGAGTCAGCCTGGGAGAGCTGCCTCGGGCTACTGTTCCCCGGATGCATAGGTTCTCACTCTGCTGGCCATATAAATGTTATGATGTATTTTTCAGATATTGCGAGATAGGCACTCCTATAAATCCATTTCGGATTCCTTATGTAAGTACTGTGAGAAGAATGATTTGTTTCAAAAATAATGATAAGCTTTAGGCGCTCTAAGGCCTAAATTGATCCACTAACCAGGAGCCAGCAAAAATCAGTTGCAGAAGGCAGCAATAGTAATGTCCATCAGTGCTGTCCAGCACAATCTGATATCAATTGGCAGTGGACACTCATTACAGAGACCAACAGCCAACAGTGTCAGCAGTTGGCATTCAGCACTAACTTATGTCAACCTGCTTCATCAGGGATACTAGCAGAATTATACTTTCCAGTTCACCATCTCTACCTGAACGGTGCAAAAGAACCTTCAACTGTTTGGCTTCACCATAATCTAATGTCTATTGTGATTTTTCATTTTGCTTTTGATTTTTTTTTACTACGTAATTATAATTGTCCTTTACAGGTGACTCATCAATATGAGGGAGCCAATATGTTTTTTCTCCAGATGTCTCCATTATATTGTAATGCCCTTGCCCCTCTCCCCTTTCCAGAGTTTGGTCTCCAGACCCATGAACTGGGCACTCACCCTCATGTTCATGCCTTTCATCTTGGGAATGACCAGGGCTGTGTTTCTTTTCAGTTACTCACTGAGCTGTAACAATTACTTTCAATACTTAATGATTTAAAGTAGCAATGAATTGCTGCCAATCATGCATGTACATATTTGGCCATTATTATGGTCTTAGGCTTATTCCTGCTTACATCTCTGGACAGCTGTATACCAGAAAGTCAGCCCTGGAGATGCAGGGTTCTTCTCACTTTTGAAAGCCCCTTTACATAGTCAGCAGCAATACCAGGTTACTCTTGTGTATAGTCAGAATCTAAGGCTATTTCAATCTTGCATAGAATACTGACAAGACAGGTAGTAAAAGTATGATGCTCAGGATTGGTACCACACCACTCACTTCTATTTCCTTCGTCACCACATATTACAAATCATCCCAGTTTTAAAGAATTGACAAAAACTGCTCTTCACAGGAGGAGCTACAATGATGTATATGCGGAGAAGGAAAGCTTAAACTATATTTGCAAATCTTCTACAATTTCATTACTAGGCTAAGGATGCACCCAGTGAACTAAAAGTACAGGCTCATGAAAAGAAGAAAGAAAATTGTGGAGATTGCATAAAAGAGTTAAGTATATGACACAAACTTTTATTTATTGGAATAATTACCTTTTAAATAATTAGGATACCAATGGGGAGATAGCTTTTGATCTAAGCACCAGCCTGCAAGCACAAGGACCCTGGGTTGATACTTGGTATAGCATGCCATGCAGGCCTGGAACTATGGATGAACCATGGAGATTCTAGGCATTCACTGCTGGCCACCAATACCAAGTAGAGTGACTCACATCTGTAGTCCCATCATGCCAGAAGGCTGAGACAGAAGGATAATTATGAATCCAATCTGTGTGGCAAGACCCTGTACCAAACAAACAAATTAATTCATTGTTTAATTAATCTTGGAGCCACAGACCCCAGCAGCCAGCAGTCCCAGTGGCTGAGTTGGATCACTCCACTTCAGCTGGCCACACTCAGTGGAAAATATGGGCCCTAGCAGGGGCACAGCAGATCTACTTTGATGGAGCACAGCCAGAAGGAGCCAAGCAGAGTGTTCAGACCCAAGCTTAGTACAGCTACCCACTTGAGTTCGCCTTTGGTAAATATAGATCTGGTGAGCTGAGGGTTACTGATAGGCCCAGTGGGACCCAAAAGAGGCCCAGCTGTTCAAGATCATCCTTATGTCTCATATTACTTTGGTGAATTAGTCTACCTGGAAGAGTCCAGGTACATGAAGAGGATATACACAGGCAAAACTCAGAGGACCTAACTTAAATTCAAATTCCCAATGTAAGGTCTGATTTTAATAAAGCTACAATGTTTGCTCCTATCATCTAAAGTAAAAATCCACTAGTTATAAAAGTTTAGCAGTTTCTAAATTTCACTACCTATAATTAGTATACATAAATACACTACTATAAATACAAAAATCATATGTGCCTTAACCACATATTCCCAATTGGGTAATATTGTGGTGAGGTGCTTGGGTAATAACCTCACGAAAGCCTGATACTGAACGATGGAGGACAGTTCCAAGTGGGAAGCAAGGGCTGGAGAGATAGTTCAGTAGAATAAGCTCTTTCCTGGCAAACACAAGAACCTGAGTTCAATGCCCAGTTCCACAGACACACACACACACACACACACACACACACACACACACACAAAAGTGGGAAACAATCTCACTCTCATCCAATAGAGAAAGGAAAATCTTGGAGCACACACAAAACAAGAATCTCTGACACAGGAAACACCTAAAAAACAGGCTCTATAGAGAGCATCTGTGATTGCACTGATATAGCTGCATGCTATCAAAATTTCGCAGAAATCAAAATAAAAGGTTCTCTCTGAAATATGACAAAAAGAAGGAGTAAAACCCAATCTTAGGCCCCAAGCCCACACAGAACAAACCCAGCAGACATCAGCAGAGAAGAAACTGGAATTATCACACCTGAAATCTCTGAAATGATAGCAACTGAAGAAAAGAAACAACTGAGAAAGGCTACAGAGGAAATCAGACCAGAAATAACTTCACAAAAATTTAAAGTACCATCCAAAATTGTAGACTTTCAACCTTGAAGACACTGATGCAGCTACTGAAAAGCTAAGAAAGTTCTTTCAACAAAACTAGGATCAAGGAAATAATAATTCAGTGGGTGCCAGACAATGAAAAGATGAACAATATAAGACAAATAGGCATCAATGAGAAAGAAGGAGCAAACACAAATGACACAAAATGATTGTGGACATAAGTAAAACAGAAAATTTCCCAAATATGGGGTAACGATCTGACATTCATGTAACTGAGCCATATAGAACTCCAAATAATATAAACCCAATTAAGACTATACCCAGACATTTAATACTAAAGATCCAAATAATTCAGCACAAGAATAACATACTAAAAGCTGCTAGACAAAAGAAACAGATCACATTTAAAGGAAAAGCCATGAAATAATAGTAGATTTCTGCTCACAAACCATCAAGTCAAAAAGAGGATGGATCAAAGTACTTCAAGTCTACAAGAATACAAATTCCAACCCAGACTGATATACCCTACAAAACTCTCTTTCAGATTTAATGGAGAACTAAAATACTTCCATGAAAAGAAAAAATATAGAAATTCATGACAACCAAACCAAAACTACACAGAGTACTAAGACGATATACTTGAAATGGATCAGAATGACCACATTATCAAGAAAGACAATGGAAAGAACTCATCACTCAGGGAAAACAACTAAGCATAGGAGAAAAGTAAGGAAAATAGCATGACTAACATAGGTCAATGCATATCAATTATAACCACCAATGTAAATGTAATCATTGCAACAATTAAAAAATAATAAGTTGGCTGAGTGGTGTAGGGGTGGGGGGGTTCAATCCCAGGACCTTTTGTGTCAGCCCAAAACCTGGGGCACGCTGAGATGACAACTGAGACTGGGTATGGTGGTGCATGCCTGTAATCCCAGCTATTCAGAGACTGTAAACAGGTAGGACAGTATGAGTCTGGTCTAGTAGTAAAATTCTGAAGACCTTGTAGACCTTTCCCTAAAATACAAAGTGAATAAATAAATTAATAAATAAATAAATTCAACAATACTCTGTATACAAGAAACATAGTGAACCTATAACAATTCATAGGCTGAAAGTCAATGATGAAAAGAATACTACATACTCTGAAACCTCAGAAAAAAACCCAGGGGTAGCTATCTTGTTTGAAGACAATGTGAACTTCAAACCAAGAATGACCAAATGATATAAAGATCATTACATACTGGTTTTATGGTTTATGTCTAATTGCCCCCCCCCCAAAGCCTCATGCAATCATGGAGCATGGCTTCTATAGATTGAGACTTGATTCGTGATCCCTGGGATTATGTTTTAGTACTGATGGGATTATCGGTCTGAATAAGGCTGAGACTATGGGTGTGGTCTAGGGTGCATATCCTAAGGTAGAGAGCCTGAATGCAATATAAAGAAAGACAGAGAGACAGACTCAAGCTGTTGCTGTTGCTCTGTTCCCCTGATTGATTTGCTGCCTCTGCCACCATTTTGTTGCTGTTCCACCGCCATGAACTGGATGCTCTCTGCTCTATTCCACTCAGCGTTGGGCCAGCCAAATATGGACTGAAACCTGCAGTAACTGTGAGCTAAATAAACCTTTCCTTCCTTCATTTTGAGTGTCGGGTATTTGTCCCAGCAACAATAGAAGAGTAACTAAGACAACTGGTTAGGGAAAAAATGCAAAAGGAAGAGAAAACAGTCATAAATATGTATGTACCAAATATGGGACATTGCCAGTTCTGCAAATAATCCATTGCAATTATGGAATACTGCACTATGTATGCAGCCACTTTCTCTTAGTTCAATGAGAATAATTTTTTGTACCAACACTGATTAGAAAAATTGTCGTATCTACATCATGTGCTCTGTATAAATACTATGAGAACAACAATATGCATTGTATCAAAAAAACAAACAAACAAATATGGAAACACCTAAGGGTACATTAACAAGCCTTTATTTCAAAAGTATAAGTCAAGCCAACAGAAAATTAGCATAAAGTTAACAGAAGTCAACCAGACCTTTAAAGAAATAGATTCAGTGGATGTGTACAAAGTGTTCCACCCAATGATATCTGAATACACAGTCTTTTCAGCTGCACATGGGACCACACACTAGTCTATGTGTCATGGTTAAGTATATTCAAGAAAGCTGAACTTATTCCATGCATATTTTCTGTCCACTATGCAAAGAAACTGGAAATTAATGATAAAGTATCCCTCACAAAAAAACCCCATAACTACATAGAAACTAAATAACACCCTCTTCAGCAACCAATACATTACAGATGAAATTAAACAAGAAATTTAACAATATCAACACTCTAGTGAAAATTCAAACACAACTTACCAGAACTTGTAAGATGAAATTAAAGCCTTTCTCAGAAGAAATAGTGGTGTACTCACACATTATGAAATTGGAATGAGAGCAAGTAAATTCCTTAATGCTGCACTTCAAACTTCTAGAAAAGGAACAAATCAACCACAAAACCCAAAGTCAGAAGGAAATTATAAAGATTAGAGCAGAAAGTAATGCAACTGAGATAAAAAAAAAAAAAACAATACAAAGAAATGATAGATCAAAAGCTGAATCTTTGAAAGGGCAAATAAAATTGATATACCCCTAGGCAACTTCCTCCCAAAAGAAAAAATAAGATCCAAGCAATAAGGAATAAAAGGCAAAATTAGTACAGGTTGTCTGGAAATTCAGATAATCAATAGCTATTCTGAAATTCTTTACTCTCACAGAGTCAAAGAAGAAGTAATGGACTGATTCCTAGATAGTACAAATTACCAAAACCGAATAAAAAAGATACAAAAAATCTGAATAACCCAGTTTTGGCCAATAAAATTAAAAATATAACTTAAAAAAAATCTTAGCAACAAAGAAAAGCCCAAGTCCTGATGTAGTTACAGCTGTATTCTAGAAGAAATTGAGAGAAAATTTAATCCAAATATTCCTCAGACTCTTCGGTGAAATAAAAAAGGGGGCAATACTTTAGGAGACAAGTATCACAATGATACCAAAACTGGAGAATGATCCAAACAAAAGAGAGAATTACAGGCCAATCTTCTTGATGAACATAGGTGCAAAAATCCTCTACAAAATACTAGCAAATAGATTACAGTAAATCATCAAGAAGATTATTCACTATGACCAGATAAGATTCATTCTGTGGATGCAAGGATGGTTCAACATACAGAAATCTATACATGTTGTACAATATATCAATAGATCTAAAAACAAAACCATATAACCATTACCTCAATAGATGCAGAAAAAGATTTTTACAAAGTCCTACACTCATTCATGATCAAAGCCCTAGAGAAAATGGACACAGATGACGTATACCTTAATTAATAAAAATCAATTATGATGAAGCAATAGCCAACATAATTCTAAACAGGAATTCTTAAAGTTTTTACTCACAAAACAGATACAAGACAATGAATGTTGTCCGCAATCCAAATTTCTATATAGTATAGCTCTCATTAGCTAGAGCCATTAGACAAAAGAGAGAAATGAAAGTAATAAGAATAGGAAAAGAAATTAAATTAACATCATTTTCAGATGATATGATACTCTGTACTTGGATGACACAAAAATCCACCTTGAAGCTCCTAGAATTAATAGACAAATTCAGTAGTATAGCTGATACAAAATCAATACCCAAAAGTCATCACCATTCCTCTACACAGATGACAAACTCACTGATAGAGAAATTAGGAAAACAGTACTCTCTACAATAACATTCCAAAACTGGAATGCTTAGAAATTAATCTCACAGATGAAGTAAAAGATCTGCACAATGAAAATTACAGTACTCTGAAAAAAAAATAGATCAAGGAGAATTTCAGAAAATGGAAAGAAATTCCTTGCTCTTCAATAAGAACCAACACTGTGAAAATAACCATACTATCAAAATTTTTATATAGATTTAATGCAATCTTTATCAAAATACCACCAACACACCTCACAGAGCTAGAGAAAACACTCTAAAAATGGATTTGGGACCAGAAAAGGCTTAGAAGAGCAAAAGTAATCCTGGGCAACAAAGGCAAGGCTGGAGGCTTTGCAATCCCAGTCTTGAAATTATATTACAGAGATACTGGGATAAAATCAGCATGGTATTAGCAAAAACAAAGCTGTGGATGAATGGAACAGATTAGAATATGCACATACAACTACAAACACGCTCAGCCATCTTATCCTTGACAAATGGCCCAAACATGTTAACTCAAAGAAAGATAGCCCTTTTGACAAGTGCCATTGAAAAAACTGGATCTTCACATGTCAAAAACATAAACTGTACCTATGTCTATCACCATGCACTAAAGTCAAGTTGGGTGTGGCGGTGTACCCCTGTAATCCCAGCACCTGGGACAAAATAAAATAAAAATAATAATTGATAAGACATTACCCTTTCTAATGTCTTATCAATTATTATTTTTTAAAAAGTAATAAAAGAGAAGAAAAATAATTAATGTTTCTTGAAAACAAGGGATAATATTCAATTATTTGTCCAATCTTGCACAACTATGTTTGTTAATGTGAGCAACTAGATCAGATGATAAAAACAGATAATATAACAACTATTCATAATTAGCTATTCTTTTTTTGAAAAATTTTAAACTATATGTTATGGTATGTTACCATATTTCTGGTTTTGTTCCTGTTATTTAGTTTTGCTTTTGTTTGTACTCTTCTAAATATCTCATATAAATAAATAAATATTTTTTTAAATTAAAATAATTAGAATATAGAGCTAATAAGATAGCTCAGCCAACTAAATCACTTGATTCGGCAAATTTAGGAAATCACTAGGACTGGGGTTGGAGCCCTAGCACCCCATGCTGTGCCATCCCCATCCCCAGGGTGGGCTGAGTGAGCCAGAGACTGGCCTAATAGTGCCTGCCTGTAATCCCAGCTCTGCGGAAGCTGAAAGCGGGAGGAGCACGAGAAGTCCAAGCTACATAGCGAGACCCTGAAACAACTAAAGACATTTTTTAAAAGAAAAGCAATAAATTACATTAAAAGAATATAATTGATAACATTATCATTATTTTACAGATTACCATTGATATTTACTTTTAGTGACATGCGGGGAAGAGGGCCATCAGATGAAAGCCCTAGGGAAGAAATCTCTTAATTCTAAATTTTAAATATCTTTCCTGAAATGAAATTCTCAAAAATTATCTCAGAGCTGGCCAGATAGCTCAGTGGCTAAAGCACCTGCTTAGGCAGAACACAGTGGCTGGCCTTCACTCTCAGGAGTGCTATGCTGGCCCTACCCTCAGGGCACACTGTGAGAGCAATTGAGACTGGGCATGGAGGTGCACATCTATAATCCCAGTGTTTAGGAGGCTGAAAACAGGAGAATCACTATGAGTTTGATCTAGTTAATAAGACCCTGTAGACCATGCACCAAATAAATGAGAAAAAAATAAAAATTAGCTCAATCTACATAAGAAAAATACAAAGGAAGCCCTAATAAAACTACTGGAGCATTTCCAAGGATTTAATGTAAAATCTGTTATTGGTTGTTTCTGTGGAACACATGCTTACTAAATAGGATTACATGGGAAAGAGGAAATATCGGGGATTATGTGAGTTCCCAGGTCTAGTGGAAGGATGAGACCTAATGAAATAATGGGAACTGGTGAAATGTTTGAGGAAATCAACTTCTGTTGCTATGTGTGCTTTGCAGAACCATCCCCAGAGAGAAAGAGCCAGGTGTGAAGTGGGAGAGAACTGAGATACTAGGAACTAATGAGAATAAATTAACAAATTAACTTGACCTATCTATTCTCCCACCATTTCCAATCTCATTGACCTATATAATCTGCAGGAGAAGCTGATACCTTTGACATTAAATGTAACAATCACTTGATTCAAAAACCTACGAGAAAAGATCTACAGTGAGCTCTAAGTTGTAGAAGCCCTCTCCAAGGACGTCAAATATATGCAAAACCTGCAGCCCTCACTGGTCCCCATCTGATGCTCAGGGTGAAGAGAAATATTTCTTATCCCCACCTTCAAAACTGTACCCACAGTCAGGGCTAGCCGGATGGTTCAGCGGTCTAAAGTGCCTGCTTAGGAAAGCTTAGGCAACCGCAGGGACCAAGGTTCAATCCCTGACACCACATGCTGCGCCAGCCCCACCCCCAGGGCAGGCTGACCTAGCCATAATACAAAAAAGACAATTGTATCCACAGTTATCTTTGTCTCCAACTAACCTGAGTCATGCAGAAAAAGAAATTCTATGAAATATAATTTCACTTAGCTTATTTCAAAAAGTGAAGAAACACACCAATACACTTTGTCAGCTTGCTATCTACCAAAAGACACTTAACCCTTTAATGACACTTAACCCTGAGGAAAACTGGAAGTACAGTCATTCTTCCACGTTGTAGCGAAACTGTACTTCATAAAGCTGAAATGTTGCCTAATCCTTCCTCCACGTTATCAGTTTGGGCTACTATATCAGTCAGCGTTTTGCTAGAGGTACAGTTACAACACAAGATGTATGAATGCACACAAAATTCCAAGACTGACTTACAGTGGTCAGCCACAGAGTCAGATGAGGAAGCATGCAGAGCGTGTCTGTATACTAGAGACTGAAGGATTCGGTTCAAGGTCTGGAGCCCACTGCAGTGTTCCATGCAAGTCCATATCAGGATGCCAATGGATCTATGACAGAAGGCTGATGAATTTACAGCAGAAGGCTTAAGGATCCAAAGGAGAAGCCGAGAGGCTGAGCTAGAACCAAGGATAATGTCCAAGCTGATGGCAAGGACTGGAGCTCCTCGGAGGAAGAACAGGATCCTCTATCCTTCCTCATTCTCCTTAATAAATGAGTTACTCTAGAGCAGAGGTTCTCAACCTGTGGGTCTCGACCCTGGAGGGGATTGAGTGACCAAAACACAGGGGTCACCTGAAGCCATTTTGAATCATAACTGTAACAAAATTACAGTTTTGAAGTAGCCACCAAAATTATTTTTTGGTTTGGGGTTGCCACAGCATGAGGAACTTTATTGTGGGGTCATGGCATTAGAAAGGTTGAGAACCACTGCTCTAGAGTGTGACCTCTGCACTCTAGGGTATGGAATTGCTGAGCTGACTTAGTTAAGCTCTTAACTTCTTCTTCTTCTTCTTCTTCTTCTTCTTCTTCTTCTTCTTCTTCTTCTTCTTCTTCTTCTTCTTCTTCTTCTTCTTCTTCTCCTCCTCCTCCTCCTCCTCCTCCTCCTCTTCCTCCTCCTCCTCTTTTTATTTTAGGGAAGGGTCTACAGAGTGTTTAGGGGGTGTCACTACTAGATCAGACTCATAGTGATTCACCTGTTTACAGCCTCCCAAGAGCTGGGATCACAGATGTGTACCACCATGCCCACACTCAATTGCTGTCTCAGTCTCCTGTGTTGGCCCCACCCCCAGGGACTGGACCCTTGGCCCTTACACCTGCTTCTAGGTGCTTTAATCCACTGAGCTATTTGACCAGCCCTCAAGCTCTTAGTTTCTCAAGTTGACACAATCAATCAACCGTTACAACTACTAATACAAAACACTACAACCAGGAGATTTAAACAGCAAACATTCATTTCTCATAAGTCTAGTGGTTGGATAGTCCAAGATCTGGTGGCAGATAATTTGGTTGCTAATGAAAACCCACTTCTAACTGTGGATGACTGTTATCTTGTATCTGTACAAGTATAAACAATTATTCTTTGATTCATTCATTCTTGTCTCTCTCTTATCTATTTTCCTCTGTTTCTCTCTCTCTCTCTCTCTCTCTCTCTCTCTCTCTCTCTCTCTCTGTCTCTATCATTCTACTCTCCTCCTCCTCTTCTTTGTTCTTCTTTGTGGTGGACACACCTTTTTTTGGTACGAGGGTTTGAACTCAGGACCCCCAGCTTACCAGGCAGGTGCTTAAACCACTGAGTTATCTCCCCACCCAAACATATTATCAATGTAGCTTTAGAGATACTGATAATTTCTTCTAATTGTGTCTAATTAGAATTATATCATTAAATTCATGGTTTTGTGATCTGAAATACAGTAGTCATCCACATTTCTCTGGACAAGAGTATGGCATTCAGCTTTAAAGCTGATACTGCCTTTACAGAACGATGAAAATATATTTCCTGTCTCCCCAGTGAAAAGCAGACAGTTCCAAACATGAATATAGCATATATGCATGGAAACAACCTCAATTTGTGAATGGCAGATACTAGAGAAATTGTCTATTACTCCCTTATCAAATTCACATCTGAAATTGGAGCTTAAATTGAAGTCACCACCTGATTAGGTTTTTGACAATCCACTATCAGTCTATAAGATCCATGCATCTCCATGCAGGTTAATGAGGTGGGCTTAATGGAGATATAATGAAATTCTTCTTACCATATATCTTTCAAGTCCACAACGGTGGCTCAAATATCTGCAAAATTTCCAGGGTGTGGTACTCTTTTAGAATTCTATTTTGTCAACACAAGCAGTTTGAGTGATTGCGATTGGTCCTTTCTAACATAACTTCCTTCACATTCCTTTGAAACATAAAGTTACCCAGAAGATTCTAAGAGGAGAGAAGAAATGCAGTAAGTTGGGATTCACACACCTATCCCAGTATGACATCCAGAAATAAAGGAATTGCTATAGGTTTGGCTCAGGAAGTAAACAAGGACACTGTGAAGGAGACCATAACCAAGAGGTTACTAACCTCTTCAGAAGATCTTACTGATAACGCTGCAGAATATGGGAGACTTGGATTTTTTTTTTTTTTGTGAGACAGGGTCTCACTATGCAGTTCAGGCTGGCCTTGAGCTCACTTTTGTAGCCCAGGCTGGCCTCGAACTCACACTGATCCTCCTGCCTCAGCCTCCCAAGTGCTGGAATTACAGGCGTGCGCCACCATGCTGGGCAAGACTTGGATTTTCAAAGATGACTGGCATTTCAGGATTTACGTCCATTGGAGCCGGGCGTGGTGGCACACACCTGTAATCCCAGCACTCGGGAGGCTGAGGCAGGAGGATCAATGCAAGTTCGAGACCAGCCTGGGCTACAAAAGTGAGCTCAAGGCCAGCTTCAACTGCATAACGAGACCCTGTCTCAAAAAGACAAAAAAAAAAAAAATTTACATCCATTGATCACACCTACTATGTGTTTATCTCCTCCAGTTTAGTTACCATAAGAAATAACTGCAGGTCCTTGGGAAAGACAGACCATGAATATTGTAACATAACAATTGTACAGAAGCCTCCTGCAAGGGATCTAATCTTCCCTTCATTCAAGATGTGCTGAATACATGAACAGCATCAAGTCTGATGATTTGGGTTTTTGGTTTGTTTTGTTTTAAAGGGAGTATAAAATAGTATTAAAACAAACAAATTACAAGTGATACAAAATTGCAGTAACTATGAATTTCACACTATTTGTTGTAAAACAGAGCATTGTCTTCCAGCCAGTTATTCATATTACAAGATATATGCATACAAAGTTGGAAGAAAGAAATGTGTAAGAAATTAAGAAGAGAACAAGTACAAGCAATTGAAAAAGGATGCCAAACAAATTAAGCATTAGTTGCTCCTTTCCACAGACCAGCAGAAATCCACAGTACAGTTGTCCGAGCCATTCTGCTTACATAGATATACCTCTTCTCCCCCCTGTGTCTCCTGTCTGCCTCCATACTCAGTAACTCTTTCCTTGAGAAGAGGCAATGGTTATGTCAAACCAGGTCAGAATATACTCTCCGGATACATGGATTTTGCACTTCCGCATACTTTACGCTCATCGCTTCCAGTTTTGACAACAGCATGAACAGAGAACAAAGATCTCTGAATTTCAGACAATTTGAAAACCTTCTTGCTTGGTTGCTAGTCATTTACAGGCACCTCTCCTGTAAGCACATGCAGCTCACATCTTACATATACAATGCTTCCTCTGCTGCCACCAAACCTCTTCATGGGATACAGTGATCCAATGGCAGGAGTCCTTCCTATCATTCCTGGCCCACAGTTAACTTCAAGGGTGGAACAATGGTGCTACAGCCGTGATGAGGAAATAATCTCTGGATGTCACAGTAAACCTGAGGAATTGAGTCATGAAGATTTTCCTTTTTATAATAACTCCCTCTAGAATTCAGGTATCCCTTATACTTGAGATACTTTCCTCTACATGGCACTAAGCAAGTTGGGACATTTCAATTTCATTTCATATAGGTCACATTTAAGAGCAAAGTGTAAATGTTATTCCATGAAAACTGGTACAAACTCTTAAATTACATGAGCCAACACATTAAATCCAGAATAAAAGTCTTATACAAATATCAATAAGTTGAGTCTGACCCAATGTTATTTTGAGTAATCAAAAGAGACAAAGAAGGTCATTATATACTTGTCAATAGAAAAACTCCAAGAAGACAGAAAAACTATATGTTTGCAGCAAATTCTGCACTCAACTACATAAAATAAACATTAAAGCACATGAAAATCAAATAGTCACAATTATAATGGGGGACCTTAAGACCCCACTGTCACAATTAGATAGATCAATTAGACAAAAGCCAAAAAAGAAATATCAGAACTAAACTAAACCTCTGAACAAATAGACTTAGTATGTGTCTACAGAGTTTTCCAACCCATAGGATCAGAATAAAGGTTCTTCCCTGGACATGAGACATTCTCCAAAATAAGCCATATATTAGCCCATTTACATACTTAAGGAAGTTCATCAGCATTCAAGTTACCATATATATATATATATATATATATATATATATATATATTACAAATATAATGCAGTAAAAATGGAAAGCAATGGCAAAAGAAATTACCAAATCTTAATAGACATATGGATTAAATAATACCCTCCTGAATAATCAATGAGCCACAATGAAAATTTAAAAGAAACTAAACAGTATCTATATTAAGTAGCAATGCCTATGCAAAATACCAGAATTTATGGTGAGCAAAGAAAGCAGTCCTCAGAGGAAACGTAAACTGGTGGATTCTCACATTAAGAAAACAAAACGAAGGGCCGGTGAGATAGTTCAGTGGACTAACAGCTTGCTTAGGTAGGTGCAGGGCTTAGGGTTCCATCCCTGGCACCACATGACAGGTTGCTCCTGCTCCAGGGCACACTGAGCCAGTGATAGGGTCCAGGTGTAGTGGTTTATGTCTATAATCCAAGCACTAAGGAAGCTGAAAACAGGAGGATCACTACCAGTCTGAGCTGAATAGTGAGACCCTGCATGAGAAAAAATAAAATAAAACAAACTGAGATCAGATAAACAATTTAATGTTAAACCTCAACCTTCTCAAAAATGAACAACAAATCAAACCTCAAGTTCATAAGAGGAAGAAAACTATAAAGATAAAAGCAGAGGTTAATGCAATAAAGACTAAGAAAACAATTAAAGAATCAATGATTCAAAGAGTTGTTTCTCCAAAAGATTAAATAAGGACCAGTAAGATTGCTCAGCAGACTAAAGCGCTGGCTTCAGCAAGCTTAGGCAGGGACAGCAGTTCGATGCCTGGCACCACATGCTGTGCCAGCTCCACCCCCAGGGTGCAATGAACCGGTCACAGAGTCCAGGCTAAGTGGGGTATGCCTGTAATTCCAGCACTGAGGAGGCAGAAAACAGGAGGATCACTATGAGTTTGAGCTGTGTAGTGAGATCTTGCAACAACTAAACATATCTTTTAAAAATTAAGTAAAATTGATAAACCCTTAGTCAACCTTATAAAAAAGATGAAGGAAAAGACTGAAATTTAAGCAATTAGCAATTAAAAGGTTGAAATAAAAATGGATCCTGTAGAAACACAGATTATCAGTACCTACTTCAAGAACCTATATTCTAAAGAAGATGGAAAACACAAAATAACTAAATGATTCCTAGAACCATATGATCTGAAGAAAAGAAGATATAAAAATTCTAAATAACTCAATATCAGTGAAATTCAAAATGTACTTTAAAACATATCTACCAAAAAGACTACAGCTGATGAATTCACAGATGAATTATATAAAAAATCTAGAGATAATCTAATGTCACTAATGCTGAAAATCTTTGAAAAAATTTAAAGGGATCCAATACTCCCCAAATCATTCCTGGTACCAAAACCAGAGAAAATCTAACCATGAAAGAAAACTATGGGCCTACATCCCTAATGAACATAAAAGCAAAATTCCTCAGTAAGACACTTGCAAACAGAATAAAATTAAACCTGAAGAAGAGTGTGTATCATGACCCAGTAGGATTCACTCCAGGTATGCAGGGATAGTGGAACATATGGAAATCAATGAAAGGAATACATTACATCAATAGAGCTGAAAAAAAACACATTACCATCTTAATAAAAGCAAGAAAGAATTTGATAAGTCCAATACCTATTTTTTTAATTTCTTTTATTACCTTTTAAAAAATACTTTAAAAAAGCATACTAATAACTAATATGATATTAGAAATGGCACACATTTAGAAGACCAAGATGACAGGTATTTCAAGCATGGTTTTATGATTACCCATTGCTGTCCTGATATAGTTGCTTAGTTCACAGATGTCGACATGGAGAGTTAGTCAAGGTGTGAATTCTACTCATTAATTGCTATTTTCAAAAAAATGATGGAAATTGTAAGGACAATTGCCTTAGCTATCTTGTCTATATACGTGGATGGTTTTTCCCCTACCTTATTTCCTGTCTTTTCTCCTCTCTCTTCATTGTTTAATCCTTAAGTTCGGTTACTCTCCATTTAACTGTGTCTATCATACCTTTCAGCTTTTATTTTCTTTTGAGTTCTCACATAAGGGAGACAATACAATATTTACACATGTGGGTCCGGCTTATTTCACTTATGAGTGCATCTCAAGTTGCATCCACTCATTTATGAAGGCTTTGAGTTTGTTTTTCTTTATAGTTGAGTAACACTACATTGTATAAAAATATCACATCTTTTTTATCCATTTCTTAAGCCAATACCCATTTATGACTTTTAAAAAGCCTATAGAAAATTGAAGTATATGGCCTTTACCTTGATCTGGTAAATGCTGTCTCTGACAAACCAAGAGGGAACGGCATACTAAATGCTCAAAAACAGAAAGTTCTAAAACATACAATAGATTTTGTGAAATAAGAAAAAAATGAATAGGAAAAATAGGGATTTGAAAATTGTGGCTTAACTTTTTAAAATGTATTTAGTACAGGGTCTACAGGGTTTCACTGTACAGATCAGACTCATAGTGATCCTCATGTTTTCAGCCTCCCGCGTGCTGGAATTATAGGCAGGAGCCGCAAAATTATGGAGGGGAAAGGGGGAAGGGAAGTAAGGGAAAAGAAAAAACACATTAAGAGGGATAAAATAGAAACGACGCTTTGCAAACATGAGTGGGGGAAGGATGAAAGTGAGGGGGAAAGGTTAAGAAAAAAAAGATTTGGGTTGGGGAGATTGTTCCGTGATCTAAGGGCCTGCCCAGCAAGCACAAGGATCTAAGTTCAATCTGTGGTACCACATGCTGTGTAAATCCAAGGTGGAGCCAGCCACGGAAACTGAAGGGGTGGCACATGCCTCTAATCACACCACTGGGAAGGCCAAGACAGGAGGGCCATTAGGAGTCTGAGTTTCATAGCAAGATCCTGTGACAAATAAATGGATGGATGGATGGGATGGATGGATAGATAGATAGATAGATAGATAGATAGATAGATAGATAGACAGATGATAGATAGATAATTTTTAAACAAAAAGAATAAAAATATACCATATACAAATTCCCTATGATGTATATGATCATCGTGTATATCTAAATTATACCATTAAAATTAGTCAAATAAAAACTGAATAACACAAAATATATACCTAGATGTGGCTATATTTTGATATAAATCCAATAAAACAATTGATACGATTATTTTTAAATGGGAAATTCTCACAAATAAACACATGGGAAATACGACTTTTTTATTCTTTTTTTTTTTTTTTTGCCAGCTCAGCCTGGGTGGGGCTGGTGCACATGTGGTTCTAGGGGCCCAACAGCAGTCTCTGTAGTTGCCTAAGCTCTCCTAAGGATGTCCTTTAAACCACTGAAACATCTTGACGGCCCAGGAAATAGTACTTTAAAAGCCACAGTTCCCAGTGTGCCATGCAGGCCCCGCCCTCTAGGGATGCACTGAGATTGCAGTTGAGACTGGGCGTGGTGGCTCCTGCCTATATTTCCAGCACTCGGGAGGCTGAAAACATGAGGATCACTATGAGTCTGATCTGTACAATGAAACCCTGTAGACCCTGTACTAAATACATTTTAAAAAGTTAAGCCACAATTTCCAAATTCCTTAGCATATGATTTTTTTACATCTACAATATTAAAATCTATAACATGTAAAACAGAGGGAAAATTTTTAAATGAAAGTAGCAGTGTTAAACACACTTACATACCTCAAAACCTTATGTAATCTAACAAAAATTGTTACTTCTTTAGCATCATATACATCCCCCAATTTTTCTTAAATTCCACAAAATCCCCAGATACATTTACCAGCTTGAAGAAAAAAGAAAATATAAAATAAATTTATCAAATATATACAAAACCTGAAAAAGTGCATAGAACAAAAACAAAGATCATCAGCCATTAAAAGACACCCCAGGAATTGGGAAAATATTTTAGCCAACCACCTGTTAGACAAAAGAACTTTATCTAGAACATATAAAGAATAATAATTTTTAAAAAATCATGCATCCAAATTCAAAGACCCAATCCAGAAATGGACAATTAATGAGTACATATTTATCAGATGAAGGATTGCAAATGTCAAATAAATATATGAAAAAATGCTCAGCATCATTGGTCATTTAAGAAGTGCAAATGGAAACAACACTGAGATTCCATCTCACCCCAGAAATAATGGCTGTCATCAAGAAATCAACCAATAACCAATACTGGAGGAGCTTTGGGGAAAAAGGAACACTTCTCCACTGTTGATGAGAGTGCAGACTGGTACAACAACAATGAAAATCAGTGAGGAGATTCCTCTTAAGACTAGGATGTGAAGTTCCATTCCAATCCTTGTTATTTTTCTGGAAGAACTGAAAACATCATTCCACAGAGATATACGTGCACCTATGTATATAGCAGCATAATTAGTCATAACTAAATCTTGGAAACAATCTAATTGCCTATCAACTGAGGAAGGGATTAAAAAAAACGTGGTATTTTTATACAGTGAAGTGTTACTCAGCTATAAAGAAAGATAAACCTGAGGATTTCAGATAAATGGATGCAACTAGAGACCATACTCATGTGTGAAATAAATTAGACTCACATGTGTAAACATCATATCATCTCTGTAGGGCAAGAACATGAAGGAGTAAATACAGTCTGAAAGGTACACTAAGTACTGTGAAAGGGAAAGAAACTGTTCAAAGGGAAGGAGCAGCTAGGGATGCTAGGGATGAGGGAAAGGAGAAAAGAATGAAAGAAGGGAGGGAAAAAAGAAACATGCACGAATACACATATCATAGCTTGGGGAGCTGTACTGCTGATCTATTAAAGGAGCAGTTAACACCTATTTTTTTTCTCTCTTCTCCTTCATTTTTGATAAATTTTGCGTGTTTTTATCTGATAACCTAAGCAACTAATTTGAAGCCAACAATATGCAATATAGCAACCATTGTTGAATTCCTATCATTTTATTTAATGTAATTGTGTACCACTTCTGGTATGATTTTTACTGCCTTTATCGGCTTAGAAAAGGTCAATAAAAATGGAAGCAAAAGGAACAATATTGTAGAATAAAAAATGTTAAATTTGAAACAGTGGAAAATATGCAGTAATTCTATTAAAGTAATTTGATCACATCTAATAAAAATTTTCTATCCAGTAGATATAGGAGTAAGCTATTGATTTGTGTAATTGATCAGTATACTAGCATGAATTTTATAAAAAGTAGAATATCTGACAGTGCTTGTAAATTATTTTTTGTAAATTAAATCACTGTTTAATATTGCTTTATTTTTGCATATAGTTTTATGAATATATTTAATTGATTCTAAATTTTTCTACTTCTAAAAGTTTAGCTCCAAATTTCTGTATTGTTTCATTCCCAATCCTGTAACCTTTATCAAAACATATATAAGGCAAATTCTGTTATTAAAATAATAGATCAGCCTTTTCATTTGAAAGCTTTCTATAAATAAATATAAATAAGAATAGCACTGCTCCCTTGTGGGTTAGCATAAAAATGCAAACTAAAGCAAGGCACGACTGAAAATTTTAAAGTTCTTTTTATCCTCAATGGAAATAGACTGAGGCTCGCACTTCAAAAGCCAGAAAGTTCAGTGGAGAGAATTCTGTATTGCCATATGGAGAACAAAGAGGAAAAAAAAATCTTTCAGCAACTCCAAAACCACCTGAGATTCCCTCAAACTTTTATTTCACTGAAGTGAGATTCAGAAGAATGTTAGATGCTGCTATACTGTGTTCAAACACCCCTACCCTTCATTTCTGCTAGTAACCCTTTAGGAGCACTTTGTTATTCCTTTATGTAACCATCCATTTTACAGAATAGGTATCCTTACATCGTCATTCCAAAGCCAAAGTTACACATCAGATATGTCAAAGAATGATAGCTTTTTGTGACCAAATGACTAGACGTAGTTGTTGTGTCCTAAATTTAGAATATCTAGAGATCAGTCTGAAATAAATATTATACAACTTTTAAAAGATTAATCTTTAGCCAGGCATGGTGGCACATGCCTGTAATTCCAGCACTTGGGAGGCTGAAGCAAGAGGATGGATGCAAGTTCGAGACCAGCCTGGGCTACAAAGGTGAGCTCAAGGCCAGCCTGAACTGCATAGCGAGACCCTGACTCAAAAAAAAAAAAAAAGATTAATCTTTAAAAATAGTACTTTCCTGGTAAATATTTGTTAATCGTGCTTACTACTTGAGCAGAGGATTCTTATTTATACATTCATTTGTTTGCCTAAAGGTAGACAGTGGGAAGAATGGGGCAAATGACTTTTAGGAGAGTTGTTATTTTATGATTTTTTTGAATTAGCATAAACTGTGCAATTTATGGGAGTATCATGGGAAGTTTCACTATGTATATATTTTTTCTAAAGTCAAATGAGGACAAACATATTTATCATCTCAAGTTTTTTTTATTTTCTGTGGTGAAAATATTCAGCATTGTTTTTTTAAATTTTTTTTAAAAAAATACACAGTTTATCTTCTAGAGCCATCCTACTGATGTTTATGCTAAGTTTCAAGTAACATCTAAGGACTTCTGTGTTAAATAATCAGAGAAGGGGAAATTTTAATTTCCATGGGGAAAAAGCAGTTATTGAAGAGAAAGTTAAAGGTGGAGTCAATTGTGCTAAAGAATGATTTCTCATAGCCTAGGCAACAAAAACATTACTCTGAAGTTGCTTGTGACAGGGTGACGGACTAGGGTAGCCTGGGCCAAGGTACTGAGGTTACCCAAGGCTCTCGCACAGCCCTACTCCCCTCCAGCTGTAGGCTACACAGGATGACTCCATACCAACAGATAAACAGAGAAATCTTTCTCTTAACACTATCTGCTGTTGATCAGAATCTTCTGATTGGTGTCATAATTTACTGTGTGCTTTGTGTCATAGGCACTATCCCATGACCACAGAGGTGACATGAAAAAAAAAATGACTTTTAGTATACACCCAGATAGAATATTAGGACAAATAATAAAAATCTTGTTGTTTACATTCTTATTTTGAGGTTTCAAAGAAATAACATATGGTCTTTCTAGAAAGTGAATGCAACATTTTTGCATTTCTCTCTTTCAAAGCATATTTAAGTAAAGTCAACCAATATTTATATAATTGATATTTCTGATAGATGAACAGTGCTTATTGCTTTGGATTTTATAACATATGTTCACATGCCATTGTCATCTTTCAGTTTGGCAGGATTTAAAGAGGGTATAAGTATTAGCACAATTTTTAAACCAAGGAATAATTTCAGACTTTGGAAAATTATGGGTTTAACCAGAATCAAACATTTGGCCTGGCCTTATGAAGTAGTCCTCAACCCAGAGTAGTTTAATATCTATGCCTTGTAGGTACAGAATAGTAGACAAGTTAACTATCAAAGTATTGAGAATTTTTTTGTTGTTCTCATCACTTATCAGATTCTACCTTGAAAGAAATATAATAAAAACAAATTGACAACTGATATTAGTGCCTCTTCCATATCAGGCAATATAGTAATCACTTTGCCTGTTTCATTTCACCTAACACTTGCTACAATCCCCTGAAGAAAAAAGGAACCGTTTGTTAACTCTAGCTCAGATAAACAAAATTATTTTGAACTCAAGAGGTAAAATACACTCTGTATGAAAAAAAGCAATGCCTCAGCCTTTTAAAAGGATAAAATTACAGATAAAATGTGTGTCTTTTTTACATAGTTTAAGACTCTTACTAGGGCAAAAATGATTAATTCTTTTAAGTGCAAAAAGACAAAACAGAAAATACAGAAAGCACTACATTGCAGATTAATGTTGGCATCATTTTTCCTTGGTGGTAAATAAAATACTGGCACATCCTGTAATTTATGAATAATATGTTAAGGAAATTTTGGTATTTGCAGTCTGTCTGACTCAGTATTTTAGCATCAATAGAGAGAAAAAAATGAACTCAGAAGGAAAACTTGGACTATCACCTGCTCTATTTCTTATCTCTAGATGAGAAGGCCAGGTTTAATTCTATAAGGCCATAAATTCAAAAAAGACCAAGTTGAATTCCATAAATTCATAAATTTCAGTGTCTCAATCCACAAAGAACCTCAGCCTATCAATAGAGAACAACAAGGGAGAGGAGAGAATGTGCACAATACTGACAAGGTAAGTACCTGCCTGTTGCCACCAGCAAGGGCAGGTGAGTACTGAACAGCCTGGGCTGAGTCCAGGTGGGCCCAGTCCACTTGAGGCCTGAGGCCAATGCCTACTAACTGAGCACCTGGCCCTGCCATGCTCCCTCGGTGTTCTTACTCTCTAGTTCATAAGTGATTGTAATTTCAAGTGTAAAATATAATTTACTTTGTTCTTGTGGAGTCTGATGCTCCTACCAAAATAAAATCCATTTGGAAGCAGATGTTTACCGCCATATTCTTAAGCCCTAGACTGAAGTTGAGCATCCAGTAATGATTTTATAACTATGTGTGTCAAAATAGCATTTGTTTGCTTCCTTATTTGTATTTGATTATAGATGACTCTTCAAAGATTCTGATTTGCTGGTACAAAACCACAGTACAACTTCAGAAACCTCAAATAGTAGACAACTTTGGGCAGGGGTTGAGAAAGGGCTTCAGGGCAAGCCAAATAGCTCAGTGTATTAAAGCACCTGCAAGCAAGCACAGGGTGTGGTGGGGAGTTTCAATCCTTAGGCCAGCCAAACAAGCTCCACCGCCGGGGCACCCTGAGATAGCAATTCAGGCTGGGTGTGGTAGCACTTCCTATAATCCCAGATCTTGGGAGGCTGTAAACAGGTGGATCACTACAAATCTGATCTAGTAGTGAGACTCTGAACATCCTGTAGATCTTTCCCTAAAATAAAATTTTAAAAAAGGAAAAAAGAGAGAGAGAGAAAGAGCTTCAAAGATCAAACAGGTAAATTCAGAGAGCTAATGTCTTCTCACTAGTTTGGGAGAACTTGGCCAATGAGTTCCTCTAGTCTCTATAAAATAGAAAGAGTAATAATGTTCATTCCACACAATTTTGGGAAAACATTAGATTAAATAGCACATACAAAACATTTAGCATAACATCCAATGTTTTTAAAACATCTTGTAAGCGCTACGCATTAGTATTTGCATTCTCTCTGTCAACATTGGAGCTTCAGTAGAAAGTGAATTCAAGTCCAGTAGACTAAATGAAGCAGTTCTTACAGGGAATACTTTATAGAAGTTTTGGACAATTGACAACTGGAGCTACTGGCAATGATCAGCAACAATGGAGATGATATTTCTACCCCTGAAGAGATGAGGGGAAAAAACGACATTACTGCAGTGAATGAGGGCTGGAGTTCAGGAAGAAAGACAGATAGGATCTGAGGTCTTGCAAAAGTGCAGTGGCTGCTGGGAGTGAAGGTGCAGATTGGAAAGGAACAACCAGAAATCCGCAGTCTCTTTGTCCTTCCACTCTCCACAGTCTAAATCTAAATCTAGATCTCCAATTTTGGAGGCAGACTGCATGGTTCAATTCTGTCTGCCCTCTGGGAAATAATGAGAAACAGGAAAAACCAGCTTAAGTTGAAAGGATAGGGATGGCAAACATGTGCAGTCTATGCCCACATTAGGAAATTAATAAAAATATTTAATCTGCAGAGCTTCTTCTCCCTCAAAGCCTACTAGCTTCTGTGTATTTACACAGTTGCCATGAGAATGAATTAAAAACTTCCCTTAATAAAGAAGAAAAAACTTGATTGAATCTGAAATACCTGACTATATTAAAAGGATGCATTTTGAAAATGGAATTGGGAAATACAGCCACTGACGGTACAGTCTGCCTAATGTTCTAATAGTGGAGATCTTTATAGTTGTCTAAAGAAAAATGAGATGAAAAATTCACTGAAGCTAGACCCCAGAGTAAAGATCTGCTGGGTTAATGCTCAGAAATCATGTAACACTTCAAACCACAGTGGCGCAACCATGCTGGTAATTAAAGGTATTTAAGATACTTTCACCTTGGTTAAAGTCAGCTACAAGAGAATAAATATTAAGGATGGGACTCAGCGATGCCTGACCATTTCTTCTTTTACTTCACTTCTTTCTCTGGAGGTCTATGAGTCTCTCTCTCTCTCTCTCTCTCTCTCTCTCTCTCTCTCTCTCTCTCTCTCTCTCTCTCTCTCTGTCTCTGTCTCTCTCTGTCTCTGTCTCTCTCTGTCTCTGTCTCTCTCCTCTCTCTATCCCTGTCTCTCTCTCTCTCCCTCTCTCTGTCTATTTTTCTCTATCTCTCTATCTCTATATCTAAAGTTCTAAGATAGAGGGAGAATCCCTGACTTTGGTGAAAATATCTAGAGGTTATTATTCAGACAAATTTTGTGCAAAAATGAATTTTACCAGTGTTCACATTCAGTTTGAAGCTACAAAAGCTATCACCAAAAACCTTGTAAACCATTCAATTCAGGGCAGTTAATTATCTGATATTTTTCTAATTAGTTTTTGTTCAAAGGGAAATGAACCAGAGATGATCGATGTCCGAGTGCAGATGAAACTACAAAATGAAACACAAAAGTCTCGACCTGTCCTCCCTTGCCTCTATGCTAGAAACCATCAGAGCTCCCACACAGCAGCTTCTTCTGGAAAAGCATGATTGGCAGTTTTTGTTGGTGAGAAGCTGTCACCGGAAAATCAGGCGAAGCAGTCTCCTCAGGGCCTGAGCTTGAGCAGGCACCTAGATGTCTCACTGGGATATTCAAATTCTCAGGCCCCAAGAAAAGGAAGTCATCTAATTAGAACACACTAATAACTTTACGTTAAAATGACTACCACATGTTCTCAAAAATGTATATAATATTGAAATTTTTGCCTGGCAGAGAGGAAGAGGATAATTTGACCATTTTTTAATCTCCATCATGTATTTATTCTGCTCATTGTCAGCCTATACTTTTTCCATGGAATTCCATAATGAAAGCAAAAGAGAAAATAAAAAATCAATTTATGACAGGGCTGGCCTGATAGCTCAGTAGACTGACGCACCTGCTTAGGCAGAACACAGAGGCGAGGTTCCATCCCTTGTGTGTCGTGCCTGTTCCGCCCGCAGAGCACACTGTGATGGCGATGGAGACTGGGCATGGCAGCCTGCACCTGTAATCCCAGCACTTGAGAGGCTGAAAATGGGAGAATCACGACAAGTCAGATCTGCATAGGAAAAAAAAGTACAGAAAAAATAATTTATGACATTCTAGGAGAGAAACAATACGATCAATTATCTGAATAGATCTTTAAAAAAACTTTTTAAGTAAGTTAATATTTACTTACACTGAAATCATCTGCTTTTTATTTAGTTTCTGATTTTTCTAACACATTCTTTCTCACTCTTGCAGACAAAACATAAAATAATGTCAGCTCCTTTAAGAGCTGGGAGTTAAACTGAAATTCTAGTGGCTAAATAACTATCCTGGTAACTTCTTTTTCCATATTCAGGTATATCTTATGGTGATCATCTAGGATTGAGTCCCAACCTCAGTGAAATTGATTGATTTATGAGCCATTTGGTTATTAAGTATGTAACCCTACATCAGTATAAATAATTGAATTCTTCTCACCTCTCAACTTGAAGCAGAAGAGATCTTTTGAGGCTCCACTACTTTAATTAATAGAATCAATAGTGCACATTAAGATTAATGAATGACCTCTAATGATCTATTTCCTTATTTCTGTATCTATTTTATTAGGGTACATCCGTAGTACATAGCACTTATGCTCATTGTGCAGTGCCACTGCAAGCACGTAACACAGCTTAATTCTTTTGTCATCCCTCTTCATCCCTTCCCTCCCCTCCCTTTCTCGGTTTCCTTCCCTTTTGCAAAAGACCTAGCTCCTTTTTCCTATTGTGTTTTATTTTGCTCTTTAATTTACATATATTTTGAGTTAATGGTTAAAGAAAATGTAAAATGTATATGTAGTGTTATACTACCCTTTCGTAAGAAAGAGTAAATATGAATCATGTATGGGACAGTAAGAGCCCCTTGACTCTATAATGTTAAGTGAAATAAACAAAATACACAGTTTAAATATTGCATACATTTCTTTTCTACAAGAAACTTAGGTGATCTTTTAACAGTGACAGCTGAATTTTTCACATTTATTATTTATGTTCACAACTAAAACCACATGAGCAATAAAGGAAACTAAATTCTGTTGCATACATGTTTACTATAGATTTGCATCAGATAAATGCATTTTTATACAGTTTACTAAAATTACCTTAAGCCCTAAGATTAGCTTCAAAATTACATTAGATCAGATATCTTGCAACTGAATGCAGACCTCTCAAGCAATAGGAAAATAATAAAAATAAATGCCTCATTTAACTTTTCCAAGTGAAAAACAGTTGATGAACACATTTCCTTTTAGCAAATGATTTTTGAGACGGTCCTCCCCATTGGTGACACTCAAAACATATATTTCCACAGCTCACCTGATACATACTGTGAGCATGTGTTGTCTTTACCTGCATTTGTTGTCTACAAGACAGGCATGGTCATATTCCTTCATGCAGCTAGCAATGGCAAATTTTGTTTGAGTAAAAATGAGAGAGCCAGAACAAGTGTGCTTGCACATGCAACACATACACACACACACACACACACACACACACGGGTAGAATATGAATGGAGAGGCTATGAATTGATGCTGAACTCTAATTAATGCTATGCCTCCCACCACTGCTCCATTCTTGTAGGAGTATTCTACTTTTATCTCCCTGCTGCTTTTATAAGCAGCTTTCCCAGCTGAGAAATTAACTCAGTAACATCTTAACCTACAAGTGATGTTTGTGGGACAAGTTCTCAAAGCAGAAATGTGTAGGATTTATTTTCCTTTCTAAAGATAAACCCCAGAGAGACACACACATTGATATTTAATTTTAGTCAGCCAACTATGGTCCTACAAGCCCAAATATGATTCATAAATAATTCTTAGTTCTCCTTAAAACACTAGTAAATATTTGTGTAATTCAGTCTTTGGAAAAGAACGTGCCTGACCTCTGTGCCATGTAAGGCCTTCCCTGAATTGTGCTGGTTGCTTTTGGAAAATAACCACAATGGGAAAGTGTTCATGTCTTTCCTGTGTTTATTAGTCTTAATTTGAAAGTCATTGGTATTGAAGTGTCTCTTTCTGACTGCCCTCCTGCTCACAATGAGTGAAAACACACAAGAGTCTTTGCTTTAATTAATTAGGGTATAATTAAACAGCAGGTACCCAAGCAGAAGCCCAGAGTTGGTTCCATCTGTTCCGCAGGGTCTCATAATAGCAGCAGGAGAATTTCCTCCTATATTTTACCTTAAGCGATTTTTGTATTTTAATTCCCAACTATCTCTTTTATAAATTGCTCTGATGATTTTACTTCATAATTTAACACTTCCAAATTGGAGCCCCTCCAGCATTTTGCCTGAAAACATACAAGAGAGGATTATGATGGGGAGGAGAGATAGTGTTCCATAAAGTTCAGATTAGCAAACACAATTAAAAGAATATATCATACAGTTATTAATGTAAAGCTGCAGGCTGACACCACTCCATGAACACAATCAACTTTAATTTAAAGATAGAAGTAATTTAAAGACATAGAGATTGACAGTGTAACAGAATGTAGGTGGTGAGGTGCTTTAAAGGAGTCTGATGTTAGATATTTTTTCTATTCTGGAAGAGTCCATGAACTTTCAAAATCAGGAAGATCATTTTTACTGAAAGAATATTTCTGAAAATGCAGAGGAAGATAGCAATTTTTCACATTCAAATACTAGTACACACGATATTCTATGTGATCATTTTCATAAATCATTCATTACAAAATTATTTCTCAAGCAGAAGATATATGTTGGATTCATCCCTTTATATCCACAGGAGCTACTGGAATATTTGATCCCTATTTGTTCAATTGAAAAAATTCAGTCTTTTTTCTTGACCTTATTATTTAAACTGTGCCTTTCCCTTTAGTAGCAATACATTGAAATTTAGGGAATGCTAGAACTTTCAAAGATTGTCAAGATTACGATTTGGTAGTCTTTTTTTTATTTTAAAGACAAAAATAGTAGAAACAAAGATAGAAAAAACAGTAACAAATAAGAGTACATACAGTACAGAATTTCAAAACCAGAAAATTTAACAATGGTTATATTACATATTTTCATCATCAGATCAGTTTAGATTAATAGATATAGGTATATAAGATTGATCAAACAATTAAACATTCACACATTCAATCAACATTAATTTTTTTAACAACTGACACCCTACATATTGGCCTCACAATAATAATATAGAGCACAGGGTGTGGGCATGACACACCTTCCAACTGATATTGGTAAGGAAAGAAAAAAAAATTATTCCCTTTGAACTAAGAGGAAGTAGATGCATACACAGCCCAATGTTCCACAATTGCAGTGGGTCACCAGTGAAACTGACAATGTTGGAGGCTATTGATCCAAGCCTCCTACAGCTCATTACACCAGTCTAGCTCTGCGTTTCATGCCTCATAATTAAGCTTTTTCCACTGGGTGATAAAGGGCAAGTTAAAGCAGGACCTGTATAACAAAATGATCATCTTTTGTATCTTCCAAGGTCAAGTCCCCTCAGGATTAACTTTGGAACCACGTATAGTGCTTTTGTAGAACTGTTACCAGTTTGCTTTCTGTGAAAGCCTGAGAGAATTTTTTTTTTTTTCTGGGTGACACACTATAGTTCATTTATTCCTTTTCTCTGAGGTCCCACAATCTCCTTGACGAGAAAATTTGGGACACCTCTGAGTTATAGGATATTACAGCACAGGTTCTCTTATGCCCTGAGTCCTTACTGACCTTGAAGGGCTAGGGTCAAAATATTGGCTATCCTCATAGCCCTTCTTTTTCTCCAATTTTTGATCTGTTAACTTACATTCTCAACCCTCCAGCAGAGAAGCTTCATGATACTATTACTCTATAACATAGATAATTGAGCTTATCATCACTGGCTTTCTGAATATCAAACATCTTTGACTTAGCTTGGAATTGATACTTTCCGAAAATCACTGATATTCTATAGAAAGTGATATAAGCAGTTGCGCAATTTTTATGCAGACATTTGGAAATCCAAGGATGTACAAAATTGTAGCCTGTCAAACCTATGCCATTTTGCCCTGTCTCAGTTAATACTCTTTTTTTATTGTTGTTAATCAACTATTTACTTGAGAGTACAACAGTAACTGAAAGGTTCATCACATTAAAAATAGCACCATGCAACACTAAAACTATGCTTGGAATGAATGTCATTCTCGTCTTTTTGATGTGTACTGCTCCCAATTTGGTAGTCTTGGAAGATCTTCAAAAAATAAAATCAGCATGTTCAGATTATAAATTCAGGTTCTTTGTCTCTTCAGTAGAAATAGTGATTTCAACAAATGTCATACTATATGAGATATTAAGGAAGATGGCATAAAATAAAAATAATTTATAGATTTGCATTTGTGATAGATGCTTGTCTTGTCAGAATGTTAGAAAATAGTTAAAACAATTTGTCTGTGAAAATAAGTAATTTAACAAAGCTTTTAATTTAACTTTAACTTTGGTATTAGAAGTTTAAGATCCAGTGCATATATTAGTCATTATACTGTAATTATTAAACTAAACTACCATGTATTGATCTAATGAACATATATCAATATTATATGTGGGGTTGAACACAAAGTAACTTTTACATACATGGAATTTAAAAGCACTTCATGGAATTATAGCTAAGTATTTAGGGGAAATTATATAGCGAAGGAAATAACATTTTCAGTGTCTGTGATAGAAGCACAGAACTACATTTACAGGATAGCAAGTTGACCCTTGTGTTAGGATGACAGCAGCGAGGTGAACATGACCATCATGTATGAGTAGAGTGAGTGGGACATGCATATAAGTGAAGCTGGAGCAATCATAACATAATGCTTCTGCAACAATCCAGATGAATGAGCACGGCTGGATGATGAATTAACTACATTCCTGCACTCTGTGTGCATATTTCACATGACAGTGTTCTGTTCTTCACACAGACATGGTGTCCTTCAGTTTTCCTATATACATAAAAACTTCATTTGTGAAAGCAAATGAAGTTCAGTGTAAGGTTTTACATGACACATAGAAAAGAATAAAGTGCCATGTATACTTTCCTTTTCATTATACACATGTGCAGTACATAATGATCATACTCATCATGGAAAATGAATAGAGAAGACAACAGATCTTAACTTCTTTTTCTTCCCTCTCTCCCTCTCTCTTCAACCCGTCTACCTCTAGGTTCCATTTTCATTGTACAAAATCCATCTTCATGTGGTTTCCATAGCTGGAAAAGTCAACTCTTCAAGAATGTGAACTGGAGAAGTTTAGTAACGAAAGAACCCAGTGAAGTTACTGAGGTCAATAGAGTTAACACATGCACATGTGAGCAGTAATAATATAATGGTCCGATTCAATGGGCACATTCATTATTGAAGATCTTACATTAACACAATTCTTAGCAACATCCTTAAGCTCCTAAGGTTGCAAATGAAATATCATTTGTCCAATATAAAGGGCATGAGGAATGATAGGCTTTGCTCTTTTGACACCGTCTAAAGATGAGCAATTATAGGACATGACACTGTATGTTATAGACATAGGTCGTTCATAGTACTTGCTTGAGAACTGAATAAAAGAATAAAATTCATCAGAAAATTTAAAAGGATATATTTCAGATTCAGACTAGAAAAGTTATCCAATTATTTTTAACTGTTTCATACCACTGTATAAAATTATTTCCAACTTTTTCTCTGAAATCAACAGTGCTATAGAATCAGGATGTGCATTAGAACAAATGATAAAATAATTAATATATAGAAACATCTATATACATAGCACAATAAGATTTTTATACTATTGACAATGCAGCTATACATCTAAAATTTTACAGAAAAAAATAGCTTCAAATATTATTTTCTTATATGTACAATGACTAATCTACACTTTATGACCATAATCTATAAGATTATCATGTCTTACTATTATCTACATAGCTAACATATCTACTGTTATTGGTAGGCTCATAAAACTATTAAAATTCATCTGGTGGAATGCACTGAGTACATTTTGGAACAAGGACATGTTAAAAAGTGGACAGCTAGGCCAGTTTATCAGTTATTATGTGGTATATAACCTAAATATAACAGTATAGCATATTCCTGATTTCAAAATCACTCACCACTTTATGTGCAAACATCATGTGTCAAATAAAAATGAAGAACCATCACATATAAGGAGACTTTGATTTTGGGAGGATGGGGTTCCTGGGGATTGAACCCTAGGTGGTTTGTGCTGAGCTACATCCTCAGCCCCATCATTTTTTTTTTTTTGTCTTTTTGAGACAGTGTCTCACTATGCAGTTCAGGTTGGCCTTGAGCTCACTTTTTATAGCCCAGGCTGGTCTCAAACTTGCACTGATCCTCCTGCCTCAGCCTCCCAAGTGCTGGGACTATAGGCATGTGCCACAACAGCCCAGCCCCCATCCCCATCTTTTTATGAGTTTTGAGACAAAGTCTCGCTGAGTTGCAGAATTTTCCAGAATGAACTTCAACTCAGTCTCTAGTTTGTGGAAAAACCTTCCCCAAATTTTGTGATTGCCCCACTTGATGGGTTTAAGGCCAGTGGCCCTTGCTCCTGGATAAAGAGGAGCTTCTGATACATAGGTAACAAAACCTGTTGTTTTAATATAAAAATATCATTATAACTTGTTACTATAAATTTCCCCACAGCCTCGTGTAGTCATAGGGGTCATGTTTTTCAGAGGTGGTTGAATCTAGAGTCTGTGATTGATTCTTATTCCTTCAATATGAATCGTTGCTCCTCTGCTCTGTGCCAGTCTGTCTTGGAGCCCACCAATTATGGAATCTACAAACTAAATAAGCCTTTCCTTCCTTAATTTTGGGTGTCAGGTATTTTTCTCAGCAATTCAAAAAGTAACTAATACAAATATAATCATTCTGAGCATGTACTTTGAAAGACAAAATCTGCAGATGGCATAGTAAGAAAATAGCAATCAGAACATATACAAATCAGCAGATGAAACATAAACAATTAATAGATCCTAGAAAAAAATTTCCTCCACTGAAATATGGCACAAAGAAATATTTAATTTAACGATGAACAACATTTACATAGTCATCACAATACAGAGTCTAGAATTTGAGTTAATTGTTATAATTGGACAACAATGCAGAGAGAAAATTGAGAGAGGTCAAAAGTTGCTGAAAGCAAGATCTTTATGTAATTGGGTAGTCAGCTGAGGTAAATCAGTAAATAACAGTACACATATGCTACTCTGGAAAAAGTAGAAGAGTTAGAGGGAAAACCTGTGTTACTGAAAGTCTTCATCTCTGGAAAATAGAAATAAAGTGGTGAGTGATTTTGAAGTCAGCAATATGCTATACTGTTGTATTTAAGTTATATACCACATAATAACTGATAAGCTGGCCTAGCTGTCCACTTTTTAACATGTCCTTGTTCCAAAATGCACTCAGTGCATTCCACAAGATGAATTTTAATAGTTTTATGAGCCTAACAATAACAGTAGATATGTTAGGTATGTACATAATAGTATGACATGTTAATCTTATAGATTATGGTCATAAATAAAGTGTAGACTAATCATTGTACTTATAAGAAAATAGCATTTGAAGCTATTTTTTCTGTAAAATTTTAAATGTATAGCTGCATTGTCAATAGTATAAAAATCTTATTGTGCTATGTATATAGATGTTTCTATATATTAATTATTTTATCATTTGCTCTAATGCACATCCTGATTCTATAGCACTGTTGATTTCAGAGAAAAAGTTGGAAATAATTTTATACATTGGTATGATACAGTTAAAAATAATTGGATAATTTTTCTAGTCTGAATCTGAAATATATTCTTTTAAATTTTCTGATGGATTTTATTCTTTTATTCAGTTCTCAAGCAAGTACTATGAATGACCTATGTCTATAACACACAATGTCATGTCCTATAATTATTCATCTTAGACGGTGTCAAAGGAGCAAAGCTTATCACTCCTCATTATAGAATATAATACAACCAAACAATATTTAATTAGCAAATCAGAGCAGCATTTCCTAAAATATGTATAAATATGTTAGGAGCTCTTCATCTCTTTTACATATTTTCAAATGCACAATAAATTGTTTCTGCATGTATTTATGGCACTGTGCTGAGCATATTCAACTAGTTTTCACCTGTGTGCTGCACTGTATCTCAGTACCTGTTATTCAACCTCTCCCTCCTGCTTCTCCACTCCCCCTGACAGAATCTAGTGAGCATTACTCTTCTCTCCTCTATGCGACCAACTTTCTGAACTTTCACAAGTATGTTGCAAATGAAACCGTTTTCTTTTGCAAGGATAGTGTCTTAGTGACTGATTTAGGCAGGGTTTCCAAGGGAGTACATTTAATATAGGACACATAATTTATAGGATGATTTTATAATATTTTTCCCAAAGAGTCAAAGACAAAAATTTAGGGAAGATCTTTCCACAAATTAGAGACTCAACGTACCCATCTGAGAGTCTTGAGCCATGGAAATGTCCTCCACCAGCCCAGCTAGAGCACAAGAGCCCATGACAGTGTCTTCTGCAAGTCTGTATCAAAGATTACACTGGGAAGGCCCAAAGGTCAGTGACTAGAAAGTCTGTGCCAGAAAGGTGAAGACGCTGCACTGAAACCAGGAATGCCACTCAGAGGAAGGACCAGAGCTCTCTCAGAAGGAACCACAGCCATCCTCAGGTTTAGTGAGGAACTAAGCTTCTCTGATGATAACAGCTAAGTTCATTTCAGGAAACCTAGCTGGGCAAGCTTGTCAATGCACCACATCTTTTCCTTTAGTTCTCTTCTTACACAGTTGGCAGCAACCCTCAGGTAGGCCTTCCACACCCAGCACCATGCTGATTCAGTTAAGCTGGGTGGTACTAGTTGCCCATTGGTCAATCCACCATAGTTACTTCTCTCACTGCTGAGACAAAGCACCTGGCATTCAAAGTTAAAGGAGGAGACGTTCATTTGTCTCACAGTTGGTAAAGTTGTGGGTCAATAATCAGCTGGCTCCAAGGCAGGGTGGTATGGCAGACAGACAGTGCAGAGGAGATACAGCTCGTGGTGGGCAATGGCAACAAGGCCACACGGCCAGACATGGCTTCTCTTTTCTTTATTTTTTTAAGAATTTTTAAATTTTATTTATCTTTTTTCTTATTTCAGAACCTTTGTTTTTTTATTCACTCATTTTTATGGCCGGCTCAGCCTGCCCTCAGGGCAGGGCTGGCGCAGCATGTGGTACCGGGGATCGAACTGCAGTCCCTGCAGCCACCCAAGCTTTCCCAAGCAGGCTCTTTAGACCACTGAGCCATCCCACCAGGCCCCCCAGCCATGGCTTTTCTATCCCATATATATTACCCAAAATACCAAAGACTGGTGTCCTTATCCTGATTCCTAGGTTGCTAATGTTCACTTTGTTCCATGTCCTTAGTGGAGGGTATTTGGAAGTTTTATATATATTTAAATATCTTTTCTCCTTAATGATGAACTTGGGTACAAAACTTTAGATTCAAAAGTATTCTTATGGATCAGGGAAAGAACTCAGTAGAGCAAGAACCTGCCTGGTGAGTGCAGGGTCTTGAATTTGATCCCTGGTACTGCAATAAATAAATAAATAAATAAATAAATAAATAAATAAATTTAATACTCCAGTCTGGACAAGCTAACGCTGGAGCGGCTCTTGAGCAGAGGTCACTATCAGCAGATCTGTCCTGGAGACTAGTCAGATCCTGCAGAGAATTTTCCAGAATGTTCCCTGGTGGCTGCAAATCTGTGCCATAACTTCCACTCTCCTCAGTAGTGGTGGGCGACTTCTTTCACTATTCAGGGTGGGTGCTGCTTTCCTTTCCCTCTTTCTTTTTAAATTTTATTTATATTTATATTTTTATCCATTTTAATGAAATGAAAGATAAAATAGCAATGAAACAGCTTCAAAACAGTTTAGTAGGGCAGTTACAATAATGCATTGCATATTGTTGTCTTCATAGTAGTTATTCAGAGGACAAAATGCAAACATGATATCTTTTATAAACAATATTAGTAAAAACCTTTCTTCTCAATGAACTAAGACAAAGTAACTGTATATCTAAACTAACTCCATTGCACATAGATAGATAGATAGATAGATTCTTTCTTTTTTCCAACAACAAAATGGTATTTTATTTATACTTTTGCAAAGTTGTCCTGCTACAATGTTGTATACGACTTGAATTCTAAATTGGTGTATAAAAATGTGTAATGGTATTTAATGTTCTATATGGATTTAAATTTCAGAGTATCCAAGGTTGTTAGAAAATACCAGTTCCGTTTTATGCCTAAGATGTTTGATATTCAGACAGATAGTGATGTTAAGCCTTACTGCTTCTGCTACAAGGCAATAATATCATTAAGCTTCTCTTCTGGATGTTTAACAACTAATGTTTGCAGACCAAAAATTAGAGAGATAGATGGGCTACAAGGATAGCCAATATTTCGGCCCTAGCCCTTCAAGGTGAGGACTCAGGACATAAGGAAACCTCTTCTATGACTTCCTGTAACTAAAGGGTGTCCCAAGACGCACTAAGTGTTGTCTCCTTCCTGATCAAGGAGATTATGGGGCCACAGAGGAAAGTGATCGATGATGTATGGTGTGCCTAAGGAAGGTCTCTCTCTCTCTCTCTCTCTCTCTCTCTCTCTCTCTCTCTCTCTCTCTCTCTCTC
>PVJA010014715.1:23937-46960 GCA_004027025.1 Myocastor coypus | reverse complement strand
GATTTAGAAAGGTTAATGTTTAATTGTTTGATTAATCTTATATACCTATATGTATTAATCTAAACTGATGTGATGATGAAAATATGTAATATAACCATTGTTAAATTTAAACAATAAAAAAAAAATTGAGAAAAAAAAAAAGAAACACATTTAACCCATAAAAAATTCATAGGCTGAAAGTCAAAGGATGGAAAACAGTACTACATGGTCCAGGACCTCAGAAAAAAAGCAGGGGTAGTTACCTTGATGATAGACAATCTGAACTTCAAATCAAGAATGATTAAATAAATAAAGAAGATCAATACATATTGGTTAGGGGAAAATTCCAAGAGGAAGAGATAACAGTCATAAATATGTATGCACCAAATATGGGAGCACCCAACTATATAAGACAAATGTTAATAGACATGAAAATCTAACAACCAATATCACAATCTTAATAGGGGACCTTAATATCCCCTTATCTCAAAAAGATAGGTCAAGCAGACAAAACATTAGCAAAGCTGAACCAGTCTTTTGAGCAAATGGACTTAGTGGTCATATACAGAATGTTCCACCCTACAATATCCGAATATGCATTCTTTTCAGCTGCACATGGGACATTTTCTAAAATAGACCACATACTAGTCCATAAGTCATGCATAACTATATGTAAGAAAATGGAAAGTATCTTATGTATATTATCTGACCACAATATGATCAAACTAGAAATTAATGACAGAAGAAACCACAAAACTCCATAAACATTTGGAAATTAAATAACACCCTCCAAAGTAACGAATGGGTTACAGATGAAATTAAACAATATCTACAATGCAACAAAAAATTCAAGCACAACTTACCAAGGTTTGTGGATGCAATGAAAGCAATTATTAAAGAGAAATTTAAAGTGGTAAACACATATTAGTTTATGAGAACAAACAAATAAATAATGCAGCACCTCAAGCTTCTAGAAAAAAGAAGAGCAAACCAAGCCCAAAGCCCAAAGATGGGAAGAAATTATAAAGATTAGCGCAGAAATTAATGTGATCGAGGCAAAGAAAACAGTATAAAGAATTAATGAATCAAAAAACTTGTTCTTGGAAAGATTAAATAAAATTTATAAACCCCTAGCCAACCTCCTCAAAAAGAGAAAAGAAAAAACTCAAATTCAAGCAATAAAGAATGAAGCAGATGAAATTGCTACAGATCCGGTGGAAATTCAGGTCATCAATAGCTATTTTGAAAATCTTTATTCTCACAGAGTCAAAGACACAGAAGAAATGGACAGATTCCTAGACAGGTACAAATTACCAAAACTGAATCAAGAAGATGTAGAAACTCTAAATAACCCGGTATCAATCAATTAAATGAAAATGTAATAAAAACTTAGCGACAAAGAAAAGCCCATGTCTTGATGGATTCTACAAGAAAATTAGAGAAGATTTAATTCCAATACTCCTAAAACTCTTCCATGAAATTGAAAAGGAAGTAATACTCCCAAAATCATTCATGGAGGCAAGTATTATACTGATACCAAAACCAGAGAATAATTCAACCAAAAAGATAATGACAGGCCAATACCCCTAATGAAAATAGATGCAAAAATCCTCGATAGAATTCTAGCAAATAGAATACAGCAAATCATCAAGGAGATTGTATACCATGTCCAGGTAGGATTCATCCCAGGGAGGCAAGACTGGTTCAACATACACAAATCTATAAATGTAATACACTATATAACAGAGCCAAAACCGAAAACTACATGGTCATCTCAATCAATGCAGAAAAGGCCTTTGAAAAAGTTCAACACTCATTCATGATCGAAACCCTACAGAAAATTGGAACAGATGGTCTATACCTCAATCTGATATAAGTCACGTATGACAAACCAACAGTCAACATAATTCTAAATGGGGAAAAATTGAAAGCTTTTACTCTCAAATCAGGTACAAGAAAAAAGATGACTTCTGTCACTACTCCTACTCAATATAGCTCTGGATTATTAGGTAGAGCCATTAGATGAGAGAGATGAGAAAGAGAGAGAGAGAGAGAGAGAGAGAGAGAGAGAGAGAGAGAGAGAGAGAGAGAGAGAAGGAATAAGACTAGATAAAGAAGTTAAACTATCATTATTTGCAGATGACATGACACTCTACCTGGAAGACAAAAAAACTCCACCAAGAAGCTCCTGGAATTAATAAACAAATTCAGTAACACACCAGGATATGAAGTCAATACCCAAAAATCAATAGCATTCCTCTACACAGATAACAAACTCACCAACAGAGAAATCAGAGAAACAACACCCTTCACAATAGCATCCCCCCACCAAAACAAGAAAAAAAGAAGAAAGGAAAAAGAAAAGGAAATACTTAGTAATTTATCTAACAAAGGTAGTGGGGGCCCGGCGGGATGGCTCAGTGGTCTAAAGCGCCTGCTTGGGAAAGCTTGGGCGGCTTCAGGGACCACGGTTCGATCCCTGGCACCACATGCTGCACCAGCCCTGCCCTCAGGGCGGGCTGAGCCGGCCATAAAAATGAGTGAATAAACAAACAAGGGTTCTGAAATAAGAATAAAAATAATACATAATTTTTTTAAAAAGGTAGTAAAAGATCTATATAATGAAAATTACAATATTGGATGCCGGGAAGATACTTCAGTGGAATAAGTGCTTGCTTGGCAAGTGCAAAGTTCTGAATTTGATCCCTGGTGCCACCAAAAAAAGAAAAAAAAAAAAAGTTACAATACTCCAAAAAAAGAAACAGAAAATTTCAGAAAATGGAAAAATTTCCTTGCTCCTGGATAGGAAGAACATTGTGAAAATGGCGATCCTCCCAAAATTATAAAGATTTAATGCAACCCCTATCAGAATACTATCAATGTGCCTCACAGAGCTAGAGAAAACATTCTTAAAATTTATTTGGAAAGGGGCAGCCTGATAGCTCAGGTAACTAAAGCTCCTGCTTAGGCGGAGTGTAGTGTCTACAGTTCGATCCCCAGCATCCCACGCTGACCTTGCCCACGGGGTGTGCTAAGACAGTGACTGAGACTGGGTATGATGGTACACACGTGTAATCCCAGCACTTGGGAGACTGAAAAACAGGAGAACCACTACAAGCCCAATCTACATAGCAAGACCCTGTACACCCTGTACACCCTGTCCTAAATATAGGAAAAAAAAAAGACATTTAAAAATTTATTTGGAGCCAGAAAAGACCTAGAATAACAAAGGCAATACTGAGCAACAAAAGCAAGACAGAAGGCATCAAACCCCTGATATGAAAATATACTATAAAACTACTGTGATAAATTTAGCATGGTACTGGCAGAGAAACAGACCCACAGATCAATGAACAGATTAGAAGATGTGGATACAACTACAAACACTCAGCCATCTTATTTTTTGATAAAGGAGCCAAACATGCCCACTGGAAGAAAGATAGTCTCTTTAACAAATGGTGCTAGAAAAACTGTCTTTCAGTATGCTGAAAACTACAACTAGATCTGGATCTACCACCATGCAGTAAACTAAAATCAAAAGGGATTAACGATCTAAACATCAGAACAGAAACACTAAATCGCCTGGGAGAGAAAGCAGGTGAAAATCTTGAAGAAATGAGGGTAGGTAGACAGTTCATGAGCAAAAACCAAACTGCACAAAGAACACTGCAAAAAATCAACAACCGGAATCTCATCTTATTGAGAAGTTATACATGTCAAAAGAAATCACCAACAGAGTAGACAGAAAACCCACAAATTGGGGGAAAAAACAATAATCACTTAGATAAAGGTCTTCTACCTAGAATATTTAAAGAACTAAACAAATTAGGCCCCCCAAATATAAGGCCCAATCCAAACATTGGTAGCAGAGATGAATACACACTTCTTAGCAGAAGAAATAGAAGTGGCAAATAAATAAATGAGAGCATGTTACACAACACTGGTCATTCAAGAAATGCAAATTGAAACAACACTGAGTTGCCATCAGACCCTGGAAAGAATAGCTATCACAAAGAAATCAACTAATAACAAATGCTAGCAAGGCTGTGAGGAAAAAGGAACCTTTCTCTACTGCTGGTGAGAATGTAGACTGGTACAATCACAGTGGAAATCAGTGTGGAGACTCCTCAAAAAAGTAGGACTGGAAATCCCTTGCAAACCAGGTATTCCCCTTCTGGGTATTTTCCCAAAAGAACTGAAAGCATCATACCATAGAGGTATATGTGCACCCATGTTTATAGCAGCACAACTTGAAATAGCCAAATTTTAAAAAGAGCTAAAATGCCCATCACCTGTGGAATGGATAAAAAAAGAGGTGGTACTTTTATACAATAAAGTACTACTCAGCTATAAAGAAAGACAGGATGCAATGAGAGGCTATACTCATAAGTGAAATAAATCAAACCCACATGTGTAAATATTGTATTATTTCCTTAGTGTGAGAACCTGAAAGAAGAAATGTAACCTGAAAAGTATAACAGATATGCTAAAACAGAGAGAAACTGAGTTTAAGGATTGAACAAAGAAGATGAAATAAATGAGAAAATATAGGAAAAAAGAAAGGAGAAAAACATGCAAGTATATTTATAGGGTGGCTGAGATGATTGTACTAGTAATTTCCATCAATTTTTTAAAATAGCAGTTAATGTATAGAATTTTCATCTTGACTAACTATATATGCTAATATCTGTGATCTAAGCAACAACATTGAAGACAGCAATGTATAATACAAAAACCATGCTTGAATATCTCTCATCTTAGCCTTCTATATATGTACCATTTCTAATGTCTTATCAGTTATTATATTCTTGTTAAAATATTCTTTTAAAAAAGTAAAAAAAAAACAAGAAAAAAATTAAGATTCTTGAAAGCAAGTGGTATTATTCAGTTATTTGTGCCATCTTTCATAACTATATCTGTTAACCTGAGCAACAGATTTGATAATAAAAATAGATAACAGAATAGCCATCATTAATCAACTATTGTTGTTTTGAAAATCTGTAGCCAGAGAGATAGATCACCAGACTAAGTGCCTACTTAGGCTAGCGTAGGGACTGTGGCTTGATCCCTGTACCTCCCATTATGCTGGCCCTGTCCCCGGGCATGCTGAGCTGGCCACAAAGTCTAGGCATACTGGTGCACACCTGTAATCTTCCGTGCCGAGGAGGGTGAAGACAGGAGGATCACTGCAAGTCCAAGCTGTGTAGTGAGACCCTGTACCAAATACATAAAATTAAAAAAAGAAAACCTGTAGCATATGTACTGTTGTGTCACCTTGTTTCTGCTTATGCTTCCACTGTTTATTTTTGCCTTTTTTTTGAACATTTCCAAACTGAATGAAATTACATTTTTAAAAAAAAAGAAATGGAAGGACCCTGGATTATTGATGACCATGTACCTGCCATGTGTCTGTGCTGAATAGGAGTTGAATGAAGAGATGTCAGTGTTTCAAGCCAGCCTCCCAGCCAGGATTCAGTGAAAAAAGCTGGTCCCTAGTTGGCATGAAACACTCTTGAATGTTTCCACTGAAATTTTGAAGATTAAGGTGTGACCCTCTCACTGAACTGACTAATCCAAGCCTCATGTCAAGTCAAGTCTGCAAATGAATTGGCCGGACCTATGACCATAGCACTTGGGAGGCTGAAGCAAGAGCCTGAAGCAAGAGCCTGCTACAAACTCAAAGTTACACAATGAGAACTACACAGTAGGATCCTATCTTAAAACAGTAATACTGCTTCTCCCCCTCCTACTACTAATACAAATGAACGTCCCATGGAGGTAAACTATGCTGCAGAGAAAAAGTGAGGGAACCGCCACCCCTGGCCCCTGCCATCTATCTCAGAGCTGGTGGTAGTGACAGGTCCTATCAGACCTGTGTCCTCATGCTCCTTGCTCCCACTGGGCACAGACAATTTCAACCTTGGCTAGATGCTTAGCAAAGTAATCAGGCAAGCACATGACCCACAGTCCCTTTGTGATCTTGCGAGAGTTCAGGTGTAACCTGAATGCTTGGTGCAGTTCTTTCTGAAGGCAAAGCTTTACGCAGGCCCAGGAAAATCCTTGGCCAGGAAGCTCCGGCAACCTCTTGGCTCTCAGGGTGGGTACACCCAGGTCAACCAAAGCTCTAACCTGAACGTTGTGTTTCTGGGATCCATCACTGCTCTGTCAAACTGCGGGCACTGCAGTCAGGTAAAAAGTGAAACACTGTGGATATGGGAAATGGGCGCTTATCACCTATTCTGTCTTCCTTCCATGATGCAGAGGCTAGAGAGCTAAAAGACGCAAGCAAGCGAACAAACAAACACAAAAACAAAAAACATTTATTGGTCTCCCTCCCTGCCAGGGTTTGCTTTAAAATTTAATGCTCTACAGAGATGCCCTCGTGGGATATTTGGAAGCTGGAAGCGAGGAGGCACTATTTTTCTTATAGCTTCCACTGCTGTTGTGGGCAAACAGGTTTGTTCAACAGGTTCATGCAGGCAAGAGCTTTTTTACAGCTCACCTTAGCTGTGTGATGGCTGTGTGGCAGTTCTGGTGCAGGTAGGGAAGTTTCCCCAGTTGTTCACACTGTAGCTAAGGCGACATGTTCCTGAAGACATCAGAAGCATAGTGGCTCCTGTCCTTGTGTCCTCGATGGTAGCAGAAGGAGGCAGAAAAGTCTTCCCCACAGGTGAGAGCAGCAAGTCACTCTGACAGTCCCCTGGAGCCCAGCCTTCCAGACCAATTTGAACATAATGGTTCTTTGTGTTAAATACTTAAGAAAAGGGAGCAGATTTTATTTCTTGTAATTGAACTCTGACCTGGGTTCTAATTCACACACCAAGTCTTGGGTTTTTCCCAGCAGTGCCTAACGGACCTAAACACTTTCAGACTCTTATTAAAGTAGGACTAATCCTAGTTTTTAAGTTTACCTCTTATCATAGGTCATCACTTGGGGGTTTGGTGTCAAAGATAGAGTTTTCAACGGAAAAGTGTAGTGTTTTCCTACATTTAACCAAGATGATTGAACATCTTATATGTTCAGGGCACTTTGCTAAACCTCAGCTACAAAGAAAACATAGTGTAATGGAAATACCACGCACTGTTTTCCCTCTGTATGCCTGGGGGGTGAGTTACCTAACACTATCTGCAAATCTCAGAATGAATAGGGACTAAGTGTGGTCACAGTGCCCTAGTATTGTTCTGCATTCCATGAAGCGCAGAGGAAATGCCTGCAACAGTACACAGTGGGCAAATGGCGATCAGGAAGTGGCCATCCTATCCTCTGTCTTTTTTAAAAAAACGTGTTAAAATGAAATAGTATGGATTTTAGAAAATGATCTTGAGGTATCTTCAGTTGCATTTCCTTGTGGCTCTCAAGTTTAATTTCACCACCTCCCTGAGGAAAAGCCTCTAGGGAGCTTTCATGGCACCTGCCTCGCCTGGAAGGCTTTCACAGGCTCCCTCAATCCTCTCTGAGTTCCCCCAGAGCCCCTGTCCACGGTGGCACCATTTGTACTCCTGCACTTCGCTGAACTCCTTCCCATCTCAGAGACGTTGCCTGAGGTGCTCCGTGCGTGCAGGATGCTGCCTTCCCAATCCTCTCGCGCCTGTTTCACTCCTGTGACTCTGTAACGCGCCCTTCCTGCATTTGCTTGGCCATAGCACTTCTGGCTACTTGATATTTTTTTATGTGTGGCTGAGCTTTTGATCCCTTCCTGTTCAAATGTCAGCACTGCCCAAGCAGAGCCCTGCTCTCTTACTTGCTGAGACATCTCTAGTATTAGGAAGAGGACTCAGTAGATTAAAGACTCTCAGTGAGGATTTTGCAAGTGAATTAATCTCCCAATCACAAATCTCTAAGATTAATGACTTAAAGAAAAACACTTTCTATGACCAAACTATTATTGCTGTTTTCAGAAGCAGTCTGGGATACAGCTAAGTTAAAATATACCTAGCTTTCAAAACATTTTAAAAATGGGAACAAAATGAAGTATTGAGAACCAACCAAACACACACAGAATATCCCTGTACCTTTCACTCCCTAACTATATGTCTTTGTTTCCTATATATAGTTGAATTTTTGTCTTTTTGTTTCAGAACCTTTGTTTGTTTATTCACTCATTTTTATGGCTGACTCAGCCCACCCCCAGGGCAGGGCTGGCACAGCATGTGGTGCCGGGGATCGAACCGCGGTCCCTGAAGCTGCCCAAGCTTTCCCAAGCAGGTGCTTTAGACCACTGAGCCATAGCTTCTGTGGCATTCCCTAAGTCCTCTACTCCCAAACATTCTTACCAAGCAGAGATACAGTGAAAGACAATTTTAACTTCCTGGTAGACAAGACAAGGAAACCTTCACAGAGCCCTTCTCACAGTCTGCTCTGCCGCAGGGTGAGGTTCGTCCTACAGACATGAATGAAAAAGCTGCTCTGTTGGTCCTGGAGGGAGCATAGGCACTCAGCCAAGGGTGGGTGTGGGGTTCCACTCTGTGACAGTATTCTGGGGCTGGCTCCAAAGAGGGGGCCTGTATCCTGCTGCTATACCATGACATAAGTCCCAGCTTCAACATTTCAGGCACTCAGCAAACAGCCCGAGGGAACATCTGGATTCAAGCCCGGTGTAGGTAAAACCAGATAATTCTATTGGGGGCATCTCTTTCATGTCATGGAAGACACTAATCAAGTTCAGGCTGTCAGTCCTTGCTAGACAGGAGGTTTTTTTTTTTTTTTTTTTTTTTTTTTCTACTGAAATGCTCTCCATCCTCCCGACTCTGTTACTTCCAACTACTTTAAACATGGGAGATTCCCGTCTCCTTATTGCTGTTTCCTGGTATACCTGGAAGGGAAATGCAATTATAAAACACAAATTGAACAAACAAAATAAAACATGATACTAATTAGGGCCAGTTCCTGGAAAAAACAAAAGGGCCTGCTCTCCATATGCCCAGCTCTGTTACTGATTTATTGGCTAAAAGATCCACTCCAGAAAGTACTTGGAGAAGCCCACGTGGGTCCAAGAATGCTCTAATGCTCCTAGGTTTCAGTCAAGAGACTCAGAATATTTCTTGGATAGTCCACATTTAATGTTCCAACCATACAGGCCACTTCTCAGGGACCAGGAGATAATACCTCACGTGCAGCCTATGAATTATAACAAAAGCCAGCTGGAGTGATGGAAGGAAACAGGATTGAAGGGAGCTCAACCTGCCACCAACGTGACATCAACCCATGCAGGTCTTTGTGCTCTCTGCCGGCCATGGTTGTTTGGAATGTCTAATGCTTTCCTCCTTAGAAGGCCTATGAATAAGAAAACTGCAGAGCACCGTGCTAATAAAGTGAACCAACTCAATACTTTTTAAAACCTAGGTTCTTGGCCCTACCATATCTTCCCCAAATATCTGTTCTTTACATTCTGTACTGCACACAGAGGTGCACAGGAGTTTTTTTTTTTTTTTTTTTTTTTTTTTTTTTTTTTTTTTTTTTTTTTTTTTTTTTTTTTTTTTTTTTTTTTTTTTATAATGACTATGCCTTTAGCGCGTTCGTCAGAGATCCATTTGCTAAGCCATGGGCTATAGGGTTTATGTTACCTGGGAAAAAGGGAGCTACCATCTTTGGTACCATCCTGTGACCTGTCCCACTGCTGCCATCACTACTGCCAACTCTTGCTAGGGAGCTTCTAATGCTCACCAGGCACGACATAAAGCATTTAACGCATACTAATTCACTTGGCTGCACATTGTGAGGTAGATATCGTCATTATTACATCTTACCCACAAGGAAACTAGAGTACACTGAAAGATTCAGTAAGTTGGGCAAATAGTGGTACTGGGACTCAAACCTACACTGACGCCAGACTTCCCTAGTGGATGCAGTCTCTTCCTGTAAATATAGCACAATTCCATGGGAGGTGCACATGGGCAAACAGATGGCTGCAGTCCTGGATTTTTAAACTCATGCTTTGCATTTTCTACCCAGCCAACATACACACGTACATAATACAGGTAAGGCAAAGACAGTGGAGAGGGTGCTTTGTCTTCACGGTATAGTCTTGGTCCTCTGCCTGGCCTTGTGCATGCGGTCTGCTGAAGTCTCAGATCTTCAGCAGCAGCATCCGTTATTGCTTCCCACCACACCACTTTCCACTGTCAGACTTTCCCCTCAGAGACAGACAATTCATTGTTAGTCATATCAGCATCCAAATGCCTCAGCCCTCCTTGTAAAGCCTCTATCATCTCACCCCACACAGGTCTATTCTCTTACTTTCCCACACACAGGGCAGTCCACACCCACTGGACCAGTCAGGCAGTAGTCTGAACTGTGGAGGCAGCGACCCAAATGCCTCTGTAACCCTTGGAAACCTCCGCTGACCTTGCTGTTGCTCTGGACTCTGGCTAAGTTTAACTTCTCACTAAAGCTGCAACTCTAGCCTCAGGTCTACTACATCCCTGCTGCTGCAAGCTGCATCAAGCACTTTATGCATTCCTAATAATGCACAGAACTGTCGTGATACCTAATCTCTACTGGCACTCACTGTGTGCCAGGCTGTACTGGGGATAAGTAGTTTTATCATTCCTGTTTATAAGCAAAGAGACATAGGCACCGGGAAGGCATTCCTCTCAGATTTACACTTACCATTGGCTGTTTGGTCCACGTGTGTTATCCAGGTCTTCGTAATTACCTTTCTACTTCCTTGGGAGCAGAGAAAATTTCGTATTTCCTCTGTGTTTCCCACACAATGAGCAGAGTGCCTGACCCACTGTACATTACTAGATAGTACATTACTAGATAGTACATTACAGTACAGTCTAACATTTTGCAGATGTTAGACATGCTTTAAAATCTCTACATGCAAGAGTTACCCTGTGTTTGAAAGATGAGCAAATAAATATGACACAATGCATGATTTTAGAGGATTCATAATCCATAGGCAGTCCCACGAGATTCAAAGGTATGCTCCCTGCATATACCCTCTCACACCCCTGAAACAGAAGGGGGAAACCACAGATGAGCCATCATTAGGTAACGGAAAACATTAAGTAGCAATTTTGGAGGCTTACAGGATAGTGGCAGGGGTCACAGACTAACACCTCAATCTTCTGACTCCATTAGAAATCAGGTGACAATAAGTCATCCAACATTTGTACCAGAATGTCATGAGACTCATCCAATCTCTTCCAGCACATTGTTTTTTAAAGAAGTACAATGAGTAGAGATATACATTCAGCAAAGAGGAATATAATGTAACTATCACTGGGAAAAGACTTTGATGTAGACTAAAATTTTAATATTTAGTAATAAACATAATTGTTTCTTCCATCAAAATTCACAAGACTCCTCTTGCTTCCCACTTCAAATCAAAACTTCTGCAAAGGCCAAAACTATAGCGAGAAGCCAGGTGTGGTGGCGCATGCCTATAATCCCAGCACTCAGGAGGCTGAGGCAGGAGGATCAGTGCAAGTTCGAGACCAGCCTGGGCTACAAAAGTGAGCTCAAGGCCAATCTGAACTGCATAGCAAGACTCTGTCTCAAAAAGACGACAAAAAAAAAAAAAAAAAAAAAAACCTAGAGAGAAAAATTCAATTTTCAGATCTGACATTAGCTCAACTGAGATTTATGAATTCCTAAGCAAATTCACAAGCACTAAAGAAATAACCAGTTTTTAGCCAACATGTCAAGGGAGAGCATCTCTCTTACCCAAGCCATCCCAGGCCAAGGAACTGCAGACTACCTGCTGCTTGTGTGCATGATGCCAGAGATTTCCATATTTGGAAAAAGAATCCCATGAGAAAAAAGAAAGGCATTTATGTATCTTGTCTCTGTATGTAGCCTCTTATAGCCACAGCTTATTGGGATTTCCTTCATGGGCAGTTAAAGCCAGGTACATTTCCCATCTGATCCTGTAATAATTTTAGTTTTAGAGATAAGCTGCCTTGAAAAACATTCTCTTGGAGAGGCGGATTTCCAGCCCAAACCACTCAGAGAAATCATTTCATGGGAAATGGTAGCACTTCATATCTTTCCTGCAATTATAGAAATAAACAAACAAAAAAACCCAGCTTACTGAGAGCAAATTGAACTTATTTCTTTCTCCTCCTTTATCAATCTTTGTGTATCAAACTTAAGGTTTTCAGACTTAAGCATAGCTTTTTTCCCACAACATGCGTAGCTTTTAGTATGTTCTAAAACAAGCACTCATATTATTTTTATTATCATTTTATCTTTGTAAATTTTTTTATGTATTTAGTACAGGGTTGACAGGGTCTCACTAGAGAGATCAGACTCATCTCATAGCGATCCTCCTGTTTTCAGCCTCCCAAAGGTTGGGATTACTGGCATGTGCCACTATGCCCAGTCTCAGTTGTCATCTCAGTGCACCCCGGGGGCAGGGTTTGCACTACAAGCCAGAGATTGAACCCCTATCCCTTGTATCTGCCTAAGCAGGTGCTTTAATCCATGGAGCTATCTGTCTGGCCCTTTATTTTATATTATTAATAATAAGCTCCAGTGTCTACCACAAGTTGTTTCACTACTGTTGCTGTCCTCCTGCCTATTCAACTGATAATCAGTTCGATGGCTGACCAAATACATTTCTTCAAGAAAGGATCCTGGAGGTTATATTTTCTTGACTTCTTGTAAATCTGAAAATGAATTCTTTCAGCCTTTGCATGTCACCATCACACCAGCTGAACAGTGAATTATTAAGGAACAGCTTCGTTTACTAGAATGGTGTGTTAGCCTTAAAAGACAAGTAAGTCTGAGTCCAGTGACTCTGGTAGGAAGCTGCCCATTTCTGTCTAAATACCTGACTGGTTTTTACTTTAACCTGGGAATGTAAAATATTTTACAAAATATCTCTTGGCATGAGCCTAATAATTTTAATTTTATCTCAGAGTTTCAGCCTGGGAAAGTGGTCTCCTGCCTTATGTTTGAGCACTATTTCCAGTATTTTATTTAGTCCATTCATTGGGAATAAATACGTTGTGGACATTAGCTCCGTGCTGCCTCCTGAGCTAGCAGGTTCATCTTGGCTTGCTTTCCCTTATTTTGTCTTCCACCTCAGAGCAGGGTACTATCTGTCTTTCCCGGCCTTAATGCCAGTTTGCTTTGGCATTTGGTTCTATTGCCCTTATTTTCCATGTCAGCCTCTGCAGATCTGCCTTTGTCCCAGTGAGTTCTCTCTTGGTGGCCTCCAGCTCCTCTTTCACTGTGGCTCTGCCCTCCTGGTCATCTTACGAGGACCAAGAAACTGCCTGCCAAAGTGTTCTCTCGCCTGGAGAAATTTGCTTCCAAAGATACCATCTTGCTTCCACCTTGAGTAGAAAGGCATCCTTTCCCTTATCTTGAAGTAGTCTTTTTTAAGGTCTGCTGTGGGCGTTTTTCCCACCTATTCCTACTGGAAGAGAACAATATGTTCTGGCTGGCGCCTGCCAACAGATAGTGCTGGAGTCTTGGCCGCTGTGCTTGGTGATGGGACACAATACCCAACACCCACAATTCAAGGAAGGAGAGGTTTATTTTGGCTGTGTTTCAGCCCATAATCAACTGGCTCCAGTGCAGGATGGCACAGCAGACAGGAAGGAGAGAGAGAAAGGGAATATTGGGTGGGGGGGGGATAAGCCCTTGAGGGCTGCATCCTTTGAAACTACTTCTTCTGATCAGACCCCACCTTTGAACAGCGAGTCAACTCTCAGCCCTGCAAAATCCCAGCACTTTCTAAAAGCCCCACCTATGAATGCATGAGGCTCCTGGAAGATGCATGAGCTGCTAGATAGAAACCATAGCAACTGAAGGGTCTTTAAACCCCGCCACTGTGCTGTGGGTACAAGCAAAGCAGATCTGAAGCTTGGCTGAGAAGCATCTCCCTCTTTTGCTTTCTGGGGTAGACCAGCCATGACCCCCGCTCAGGTGCCTGAGCACCAGGCTGGCGTCCCTCTTGCTGTAACTGCTGTGGATTACACCTGGAAGCCAGAGACTGCGAGACAATCCTCTGCTCTGTTGCAGGGAGCTCTGCATAAAAGGCCACATGCCCTCACAGCATACACTACTCCGGGGCTTCTCATGGGTTGTCTCTAGGTCTTGGCACTTAATCACACAATGATCCTTCTAGAATGCAGCTCGCTTCTGCTTGTTTCCACCTACCTGCTGCTCAGCGGTCTGGGAGTCATTTTATTTAAGTAGACATAAAAAGGAAGAAACAGAGCAGTTGGGTGAAAGGGTGATTTTTGGATTTATTTCTTGTGGGCTTAAACGATCGTTTCTTTCTTGCTGGATGGTTTGCTTTTCTGGCTAGTGTAGATTCACAGTTCTGTCAGTAGGACTCTGATGATGGGAGCAAGATAGATGAGGGGAATTCTGTGGTCCAATATGTGACATACAGATAATCTTAAGAATAGGCTTCTTGGTCCATCCATTGACAATTACATTAGCAGACACTCTCCTGGGGACCTCAGCATATAGCCTGTCTCTGTCTCTTAAATTTAAGTCTGTCGGTCTTCCTTTCTTTTTATTCTATCTTTATAGTTTCATGGATATTGTCACACAAAGTTTGAGAGGAAACCTTTCAGTTATTCCCTGTCCTTTGCTATCAGTAAGAACTTTAAATACTGGTAGCTAGATCCATGCAGGTAATTGGTGACGTATCTATAGCAACTATTAAATGTAACACATATTTTCCAATGCCACAGGTTCAAAGGGTGGAGAAATAATGCACTATGTGAATCGCACCACCATGGCTCATGCTGAATGCAGAGGCCAATTATATGACCCAAAGAAGGAACACCCCTCCTGGAAATGGGATGAGAACACCCCATGGAACTGCAGTACTCTCAGTTTAGTCTGGGTGAAATCCACCCCCCTGCCAAAGTTGTACTTTTCCTTGCTGTCCAGCAAGAACACTGTGCTTATCCAAAAGAACAGAGGAAAACAAAGTATTTCTTACATTCTGTCAAGAGCCAGTTTGACCCACATATGTCAAGGTTGAGTGTTGCTTAGTGAATTTATGACCAAATGAACTGCATGGCCTCCTTACTGAAGAAATAAAAAAAAAAAAATGCAGTCTGCTTGGGATCCAGTAAAGGAAAGGTAGAACCAGAACATGAGAGTGCATCTCTGTCACTCTCTAAGAGACAGCATGCTCTGGCTGGCTGGGACAAGCCCTGCAGTCCTCTTGGCAGAAATTCCCTTATCTTGGGAGAAGGGATCATCATAACTGATGACTCCAGTATTAAGATCATCTCACTTCCTTTACTCTGAGTCCATGAGCAGTCGCTCCCTTTCTGCCTAAGGCTTTCCTCCAGTGCAGGAGAAATCTGGGTGAGAACAGCACGGCTCTGTACAGTTCTGCCAGTTCTATAGTTAAGGGGTCATATCTAGACTTCAGCCACAGCCATTTGAGATAGCAAAATGAGCTGTGCCATGAACAAAGCATGGCATTTGCTTTTGGTTCACTTCCCCCTCCTGTGTCCAAATCTCTTCTGTGGTTGCCTGTTTCCTGGCACCGAATTCCAGCCTAGGGAATATAACCCTGAAGATCTTCTGCAACCTGTACTCCTCCAGTACCCAACAGAGGAGATATGCCTTCCTACCCTCCAGTCTGGCCTACCACAGTGCCTTTACAAGTGCTGAGCTCACCTCTTCTCTTGGCTTTGCCCCAGAGTTGCCCCCTATCTGGACTATTCTCCTTGTGCCTCTCTACTAACCCAAATCTCCCAGGTTCAAGGACAAGGCCAAGCCCACCTTTCTCTGTGAGAACACAGCTAGCCACTTCAGCCCTAGTGATTCCCACACTTGCCGACACCTTGGGCCTAGCACTCTGCATCTATTTCCCTGCCAGCCCTAAATTGCGGAATAGATGCCTGTTGGCTTTCATCACCTCTTCTCTGTTATCTAAGCTTCGTGATGAGATGTGGTTATGTAGGGTTTAAATGCTTTGTGTAGATGTCTGGCCCCTCAGACTTCTAAGGGCAGAGAAAGCCAATGCTGTTATTATCACCGTGCTCAGCAGTGATGTGGACAGATAAGTGTCTTGCAGTTTTTCTGAATTAGAATGAAATGTCTGTCTTTCCACACTGTTAAGATGCAGATCCAGAAGTGGTACTGCTGGGTATTCTCTGCTATGTGCCCCAGTGGCAATGGCGAGTTGGCCTATACTCTAGGTCTCTGTCCTTTGAGATAAGCTAACATAGAGATTAAGAGAGAGATGGACTCAAATCCCTGCTTGGTTATGTTTATCTGCAAACTAAGGACAAAACATTCTCTAAGTCAAGCTGGGGAGTTCACAGAATCTTGGTGGTGATCAAAGTAATGGCAAAGTGATGTCCATGGAATGCTTAGTGTGTGGTAGGTGCTTAGCTAATGTTAACTGTAGCTAAGAAGAATTCCAAGGGACAACTTCATTTGAGTCATCCTCTTGGGAATTCAGGGATGTAGGTCAAGAGAAATTGCATAATACTTCAAGGCTTTTAAGATTAAGGAAAAAAGTCAAGATTACCTCTAATGCTGTGACTAACTAGTAATAAATGAGAAATATAAAGATGCTGCAACTCACACACACACATGCTTGGGACTAAGAGGACAGGACATGGGGAGGGACCCTGCTCTAAGAAGGGAAACAGCCTCAGAGATAGAGGCAAAAGCCTGTTCCGTGATGAGGGATCAGCCTGAAACCCAGAGGAAAGACTTCTGATGAGCCTCTAGGTAACATCTTAAGCAAACAATGTCCTGTTTAGACCTGTCCAGGGGTCCTCACTGGATGGCATGTGAGGCAGCAAGAGCCAGACCACCCTTCCTGGGTGGACTGTGTGAGTTGATCTGCAGCTGTGAGCTGGGAGAAACCTTCTGCCAGGCACAAGGTTACCCAGGGCACCAATGGTGGCCACATAGGTTATTAGAAAGGGCAGTGACAAGGATAGATGCCTCCCTAGAGAGGATGCATCTTCCCTGGGAGCCTTTGAAAATGACTCCATCTTATGAATTAAGATGCAAAGACCAGAGGGGAACTGATAGCCAATACAGGAGTGATTTATGGCCAAGCCCTGATTGTCCCCTAGGTTGATAAAAGCCCTGACCAACTCTGGCTATCAATCATTTCCCAAGTTGGGGAGCAGAAGCCGCAGGCAAGGCATCAGACCCTCACCCCCTTCCCACAATCTCTCCCCATTGACCTGTGTACCTTTATTTGGCCTATCTCCAAAATAACTGAAGTCCTTATGTCTCATCTGACAATTATTTGCCAAATTGCTCAAGGGTATCAACGAATAAGTGTTCCAGAGGTAGCCATTAGGGCTTATCACACATAGGCACAGATGTTCTGCTACGGAAGCACACACTCCATTATCCTCAATTAAATCTGGTAACAGACATGAAGCACAGCCTTGGGGATTAACTTGCTGAAAGTGTTTAAACAAAGACTCTGGCGCCTCAGTGCTTGTGTACAAGGGCATTTCAAACATTCACACGAACCAGAAGCCTGGGTGAGGGCAGTACGGCTGCTTTGAATTCTTGACAGGGGCTTCAGCTGGGCCGCTAAGTTCAGGGAAGCTGAGGATAAGTCTTGAGATGTGCCAAGCAGGGAACCTGTGAGTTCTCCTCCAGGAAGAGCCTTTCTCATGGCAGCATCTGGGCAAAGGAAAGGGCCGCTGCACACCCCGCCCTACAACTCTAACCTTCACTATAGCAGGGTCTCCATAGTCCTTTGAATGTAGCAAGCTGTGTCCTTCACTAATGGGAAATATTCTTATATTATTCATTCTTTTATGAACCTAATAATATGAAATAATATTTGAAAGTTGGACCTTGGAAAATAATTCTCTCAAATCCTAATTATTAATCTACCATTTATTTGATTGCTAATCTTTTTTTTGTCTTTTTCAGACAGGGTCTTGCTATACAGTTCAGGCTGGCCTTGAGCTCACTTTTGTAGCACAAGCTGGTCTCGAACTTGCACCGATCCTCCTGCCTCAGCCTTCCAAGTGTTGGGATTACAGGCATGTGCCACCATGCCCAGCTTTGATTACTATTATTCTTGTTCTTCTTACTGGGAGATTTCTTCTTCTTTACCTGCAGAATCTTCTCTTGACAATATATGTATATATATATATATATATATATATATATATATACACACATATATACATATAATTTTATATATTTATAATATAACTTATTATATATATTATATATATTATATATAATATATAATTTTATATATTTATAATATAACTTATTATATATATTATATATATTATATATTATATATAATATGTATATATATATATATATATATATATATATATATATATATATATAAAATGTTGGCTATAGCTTCCTTCTCCAAGAGCATTGGTTTTATTAAAAAGAGCACTGGGCATTTTACAATGATATTACTTCATGAGGAAAAGATAAAAATGATAATAGAGCCCACAAGCATAGGAAGAAAAAAATGACAGAATTAAAGAGAGAAATAGACAATTACACAGATGTCTCAGGAGATTTTTGTACTCCATGAGCAAGCAACTCAAAGAAAATTTTGGTAAGACATCTGCATAAATATACAGATATGAACACCATCAAGCATCATCTAATTGATATTTATGGAATACACCATCTAACAATGGCAGAATACATGCTATCTTCAAGAGCACAGAGCTCACTTAAAAGATAGACTGTATGCTAGACAATAAAACAAGCGCATAAATTCTTCTCTTTTTTTCATAAGTTCTTTTTTCAAGGAAAAATTGTATTTGACACAGGGTCTTACTACACAGCTCAGACTTGTAGTGATCCTCCTGTTTTCAGCCTCCCCAGTGCTGGGATGACAGGCACACGCCACCACACCTGGACTCGGTGGCCAATTCAGTGTAACTGGGGGAGGGGTTGGCATAGCCTGTGGTGCTCAGGATACAGCTCAGGCCCTTGTGCTTGCCTAAGCAGGCTCTTAGTCTGCTGAGCCATGTTGCCAGCCTAAGCCCATAAATTCTAATGCACTAAAATATACAATGATATTTCCTACCCTCAATGAAATTAGATGAAAAATCAATAGCAGTTTAGTGTGTGAGTAAAAACCAAATATCTACAAATTAAATAGTGCCTTCTTATTGTACTTTATAAGTCAAAGACAAAAATCACAAGGCAAACTAAAGAATATTTTGAGCTGAATAGGGATAAAATTCACTGTACCAAAATTTGTGAAATTCTCCTGAAGTAGCTTCAAAATGAATATATTATACAATAGAAAAATCAGAAAATCTTAAAAATAAAAGTAATAACCACAAAAATAAATAATCAACACAGAAAAGAAAATTATCAAAGCTAAGGTGATTTTTAAAAAGATCAACAAAACAGACAAGTGCTTCTGCTCTCCTTCCTACTGCCCCATGGAATTTCATCCAGTGAGTCTTGCAGAAAAATCAAGAACACTGGCAGCTGCTGTGTGTTGTGTGCTGGTTCTACATGTGCTGTGTGTGTGAGGTGAACACTGTCCTTTGCTGTGGTCATCACCAATATGTGGCTGAGAATGTCAAGAGGGTAGAGTTAAGAATTCAAACCCAAGGAGGCTGAAATTAGAACCAGCACTTTTCAACTCTGCCCTACCTCACTTCCCTTTCACTCAAAATGAGAAAAATGGTGAAAGGCCTGTTTCTTATTTTGATCAACAAATTGGTTATAGGCAAAGTTTTCAGGAAAGCATCATTCTTGCCAGTGGAGACTTCAACGTCATCTGTAAGCCCTTCTTGTGTTCCAGGTTTTTATTTCTTGGGGCACCAAAAGACAGGCAAGCCAAATATCATTGTGTAGGTCCCTTTATTTTCTGTCTTGTGTAGTGCTCAATGAGCTGGCTAGCTCATCAGTCACACTGGCTTCAACGCTTAACTGGTGAGATTTCTTTGTCCTATCGAACATTAAACCGGTCCAGTCTCTGTTATTGGTTATGAACACAAAGGAAGCCGCCTCTGACCCCTAGCCAAATGTTACAGATACAAGGGTGAAAGGTTCCAGAGGTGGAAGTTTTTCATACCTTTTATTACTTCCCCTGGGAAAAACAACGGGGTGGCAGCCACTAATAATAATTCACCTGATCATAGTTATGTTTAATTGTGGACAGGTTGAGTGGTTAAGTGTCTGCTGTCATCTCAGAACAAAAATCAAACAGCAGGCAGTTTTAATTCTTGGAGTGAGAAATTTCTCACAAAATTCCTTGAACAGTACAAGTCCCATTTGTTGCAGTAGCTGAGCTTTATCTTCCTGGGAAAGGCATGCACCGATCTCCTGTGAGTTAAGTACACAAGTCGATGGCTAAAATTTGTTAACACCATTGATTTCCTGTGAGAAAGAAAAAAAAAGTCATTATATTTAGCACTGGCAGACCTTGGTCCTACAGAATAAAATTTAACCAAGAAGGTTCTGCTATCCTTCACGAAAACTACTGTTTCCATGAAGGATCTGTTTTTTCTCCTAGTCCATTATTAGCCAGTATACTTCTATTGTTTAACATCCTAATTATTAGACAGAAACAAAAATGAAGACTCAATATACAATGTGCACAGAAATTTTTACTCTAATTGCTTTATCATATTGTCCAAAATGTTTTAAAATACGTCATTCTCAATTATTTATCAAAGACCACTAAGTGACATCTCCAGCACCTGGATCAGATGGAAAATTATATTTTCAGTAGCAACTTTTTGGAACATATGCAGGATACACTTCACTTGCTTTACCTGCTAACTTATCTGATGGCTTGAATTCAACCCACTGTTTGCATGGAGGTCCTGAGAAATGTGGTGGTTCAAGACTCTTCACTAGTTTTCAAAACCTGCATGGATTTTTCTAGGACTTCTGACATTATATGCCATGGCATAGAATGTTATGATTCTCGAACCAGTTAATTGAACCTTTAAACCAGGTGTGGTGACCCAATTCTACAATCTTAGTATTTAGCAGGCAGCTGAGGCACGGGGATTGCCATGAGTTTGAGGCAAGCCTGAGCTGCATAGTGAGTTCAGGACCTCCCTGAATTATGTAGCAAGACTCTGCCTCAGTTACCTTAAGGAAACATTTCTTATGCACAGAGATATTAATTGTACATTGATTGAAAAGATCCCAAAATCTGAAATTGTGAATTCCCCAGGTGGGGAAATTGTGGAACAGATTATGCTTCCTGATGTTCAGAGAGCATGCCAGACTAGGTCACATTCCCGCGTGATTCCTCCCATGATCCACTGTTTTTCCTTTGTGGCACTTACTAGTATCTGTGGACTTCTAATTAGTGGACTTCCACTCCTAGGCCCATCATACCTCCAATATTTGCTGTATTTTCTCACACTTAGTGGCCCCTCAGTAAATATTTGTTGAGTGAATAAACAATGTATATTCAAATGTAATCTAATGTCCTAGGAAGATTCTCATGGAGGCAGGAGACCAGGACATTACAAAAGATGGCTGGGGAAGTAGGTATGGCCATTAATCAAAACATCCCAGGACACAAGGAAAAAATTCTTACCAAAGCCTTGCCTGTGGACTTCTTGAGAGAAGAAAGCAAGAAGGTTCTTGGTAGAACAGCTTAGATTTGTTCTCAGCCAAAGCACTGGGAAAAGCGCAGTTGAAACTGGCCTCTTAGCTGCTGTGTTTTTGTGTGTGGTGACCCACACTCACCCAGTGCAGAGCACAGTGGTCTTTGGTTGGTGAATTTAATTTGGTCTACAGTTCTGGCCATAAACTGAATTGGTCATGAATTGAATCAAAGTTCCTCATAAGGTTCAACCCTTCTGATCCATATGTATTTCTAAACCACAAAAATCTGAGTCAAATTTCAGTACAGCATGGAGAGAGAGAACACTAACCTTATTCAACTCATTGCTCTTCCCTCAAGTCTGAAGGTGGCATTCCTGCCATCTTCGTTACTACTCCGTACTTTTCTGTTTACCACCATAGTGTCTCTGGAGCCATGCTAATGTAATTCTGTACAGTACTGTGTGGAGAGAGAGCATCACAGCAAGTGGGCACAGGTCTATGTGTGACTGCAGTCTCCACTGAAGAGGCCACGACCAGAGTCGGGGGGAAGATGGCCATGGTCATGCTCATGTGAAGGTAGCCAAGGTCATGTTCGTTACCCTATGTGGAGTTTGTGAACAGAAGTAAAATTGTGTGGAATGCTTCTGTTCTTGAACCAGACTATTCATGAGCAGATACACTCCTGAGGTATTACTGAGACTGTTTCCCCACTTTTATTTCAACTAGCTCTGCAGAGCTTGCTTCTTTAATAAATACAATGACTTGCATTTGTCTTAACCAATTCTTTGTTCAGGACACAAAGAACCTAGAAACCACCTCTAAAAGGAGACTTTAGTACCCCCAAAGCCTGGTAACATCATTACATGCTGCCTAGTGAAAAAAATGAAGGTGTCAAGTTGTATTAGCAGAAAGATGACACTATTTAAGCTAAGTGTCATATGTTATGCTTGTTAAGATAGTATCAGAAAACTGAAGATTAAGAGTAGCAAAATAATTAAAATCAATTGTCTTTTAATGACAATTACAGAAAGGAAAGAGAGAAGTAAGGAGTGGAGAAGGCTGGCATGAAGGCGAGAGAAAGAAGACAGAAAGCAGAAACACTTCAGGATGATTTTGTCTCTCTGCTGATCAACACAGAGGCTCATGTTTGACTTAAAGCAGGATGAAAAAACAATGCAAAGAGGGAATTTCAGTTCCAGGTAGCAAACAGCTGCGGAGAGGAGGCCTGGCCACTTCAAGTAGCCCCAGGAATCCAGACCTGTACGAGTCGAATTCCAGGAACTACAGGAATTTCAGACTCATTGATGCCCACCACTGAGAGAAGATAAGAAGGAGAAAAAAAGCCCAGAAGTTTAATGGAAGTGAGAGGTTGAAAGTGTTGTTGTCTCTTTGTTACTAATATCCTATAACTCAGAGGTGTCCCAAATTTTCTGGTCAAGGAGATTATGGGACCTCAGAGGAAAGGGATGAATGAACTATAGTGCGTCTAAGGAGAGTCACTCAGAGAAAAACATTCTCTCAGGCTTTCACAGAAAGCAAAATGGCCAAGCAATGGCC
>PVJA010014715.1:0-23837 GCA_004027025.1 Myocastor coypus | reverse complement strand
ATATACCTATATGTATTAATCTAAACTAATCTGATGATGAAAATATGTAATATAACCATTGTTAAATTTAAACAATAAAAATATTAAATTAAAAAAAAAAAGAAAAGAAAAGAAAACCAAGGTGAAAACTGGTGGATTGCAGGTACAGGCACCCGATTACAAGGGAGAGACCACTTAGCTCCCCACTCTCTTTGGCTTAACTTGTTTTGTGGACTTCATGATAGTGCAAAAGTAATGCATTCTCAGTAGAAATCCTGCTTCAGAGTCGCCATTTTAATCTTTGCTCAGTGTGGTGGATCGATTGCCAACTGGTGGCCAACTTGTTCTGCCAGCTGAACTGAGCTAGCATGGTGCTGAGTGAGGGAGGCCCACGTGGGGTTGTTGCCAGCAGTGTAAGAGGCAGAGCTGGAGAAGCTGTAGAGAGGCAGTTAGGGAAGCTGTGTGGAGAAGCTGCTGGTTCTCTTGGGCTGTTCTGCTGGAGGACCTTGTCCGGCTGGCTTTCCTGATGAACTTGGCTGTTCTCACTGGAGGAGGAGCTCAGAATCTCATGGTCTGGTCCTCACGTAGAGCATTGCTTCCTGGTTCCAGAGGACAACGTGGCATATAGCTCAGCCTCAAGAAGTCTGTTGCATTGACTTTCCTGATGGGAACTCAGCTGTCTTCATTGTCAGGGGAGCCCGGGGTCTCACTATTGCTGAGAACGGCTATGGTACTTTACAGAGCAGCTCTGGTTCTTACCTTGAGCATCACTTCCTGCCTCCAGTGCAGTTCCCTCAGCCTGCTGGCACAGGTCCTTCATCCCCCTAGCACAGACTTTCCAGCTTCTACCCCTGACCTTTGGGCCTTCCCAGCTCAGATCCATGAAGACCTTGTCATGGGCTTTAGGCCTCCAGTTGGATCCAATGACATTTTTAAGAACTCTAGGTCTTCAGCTGGACTCGTGAAAAACATTATCATGGCATCCTGGCCCTCAGATGGATTTTCTAGTCTTTAGTATGTGGACAGATTTCCTGCACTTTTTTTTTGTATATGATTCTTTGGGAGATTATTATAAATAATCTTATAAAATATGTCTCCTGTGTTGTATTATTCCCTTTGTGAAACCTCAAATCATGACCCTCAGTCTAGCAATAGGCACTATAATCCTCACTTGATATACTAGCTAATAGTACAAATAGAATATTTCGGCCAAAGAGATGACCCTCCTCCACCTACTCAAGTTCAGTGGCACCCTAGGGCAGTGGGGAAAATCTACAGTACACATGCTGCAATGGGCTGTTTGTATCATTAAAAGCTCTAGAAGGTTCATCATCACTGCCCCGACCCAGCCCTCCTTTCCACTTTCTTGAGCAGTACCACTGCCATGTGACCCTAGACCAAAGTTCTCGGGGCCCCTTTACCTCTCTGTTATCCTGTTATCTACCCTGTTTATTGGGTAGGTCACTTTTTAAAAGTGGCTCCACAACAAAATGTTACTGGGTTCTGGGGAAACATACATTCTCCTGAAGTTCGAGGCCAGGCTCTTCTCACCTGGAACAAAGAGTTGAACCAAACTAACAAGAAGCAGTGGCAGAGTGTATTCAAGAAAGCAGAAATGAAGAGTGGGAAACTGGCTCTGCAAGGTGAGTTTGGTCTGAGTAAATAGAAAAAGGGGGTGAGAGCAAAGATTAAGTACTGCTGTGTCTGGGAAACTCAGCATGGGCTATCATGGACACTCATGAGAGCAAAGCCTTCATGGTGTCAGTGTGTCCTTTTATGCCGTTTAAGCCTGGAGGAAACCTGCAATAACTTCTATATACAGGTCCTGAGAGGTGGTGCTTGGATACCACACCTCAGGCTGACCTCAGATCTAGGTCATCCTATTAAAAAGCCTGCTGGAGTTCTCACGAGAGGTCCACACAGGGCTGTGGTAACTGTTCTACCCATGTGTCCTGGAACTTGAAACTACCAGGGCATGCCCACTCCCCCAGCCAACTTTTGCTATACCCTAATCTCTGCTCTCATTTCTCATTTCCGTCATTTCTGTTTATTGTCTTCTGTAAATGTAGTGGCTTTGCAGTTCTTTGTTTGTCATGGACAAGAGCTTGGAATCACTGTTAGATCCACCAGAGGGGAACAATAGTACAGTGTGTCTAGGCTATGATGTGTGATAGATTAGCTGTAGCAGACTGGGCTTATAATAACTTTGATCTTACATCGAGTTGTATCAGGACACAATCTCATTGTAAATCAAGGAGACCATGGCTAACACCACCCAACCCATCACTGTGCTGCCCCGTTTGCCTTGGGTTACCAGGGAGGATGCCAGAGTGCCCTTGAATTCAGTGGGTGTTAAACCTTTGCTAATCCAAGGGCACTCTGCTTGCTATACTCTCGAGCAATCTGAGACACAGGTCACAGCCTCGATCCCAGTGCCAGTGAGCTTGAATGTTTGGTATGGTCATTCCTCTGGCTCCACTCCTAGATCTCTATGCAGCATAACAGCTGTAGATGTCTTGTGAGTAAAGCCCGGGGTGCACTGTGGCTTGGGAACAGAAGTCACCATGTGGTTCACCATTTGCTCACCCCAATACCAGTCCAGTCAAAAAAAAAAAAAAAAAAAAAAATCAGGATGCAGATTGGACATAATCCAGGTTCCCCTTCAATTCTTCATTCTCTAGGTCTCTTATCTTCTAGGTCTTTAATTATAAATAATCAATCATCCACTTGGTTCTGTAATTGCATTATGAATGATCTGGAAAAACTGAATGTCCAGAATTGAGGAAATCTCAGAAGAGCTGGCCCCCGACATTCAAATGACTTACTTCAGTTAAAAATGCATTAAAAACCTTGCTGGTTAGACAAAAGACAAAGACACATAATCTCAGGACCTGCCATGGAAGCTGTGAAAAATGCTATCAGGATCAGCTCCAAAAACCGCAGTTGACTGTCAAAGTCTAATCAGTCATTTGGCAAACACTTCCCTGGACAGATAAGACACTGGGTGCGGGGAGAGGAGAGGCCAAGGGGCTTCTGAGGAAAGAGGGCATCCTTGTTGATTGATCTCATAACGTGCTAACATGGCTTTCTTCTATGATTATAAATAATAAAAGTTGTAAATTTTTGTTTAAAAAAAGCACAGCCTACAAAACAAGTATATTTCACAGCTGAAATTTGGAAACAAAAATGAAATTCTTCTTTGAGTTCACTTATCTGGCTCACATCCCAGAATCCCTTAAAAAGATTGATAAACAAATAACCAATTCACAAGCCAGCACCTCACCCTGCAAGCCCAGCTTGAGCTCCCCCAGTTGCTTCCACACCGAGGAAGGACAAAATGCTCCTGGCTGGGTCCATTTGTTCCACATTAATGCCCAGCTGAATTATGTGATGGGTGATTGGAATGCAAAGAGGAAGACACCAATCCAGCTTCCTGTCACACGCTGTCCTCATAGGTGGCTTTTTACACAGCAGCCGTCTTGCCCTATTGAAAGCTCCCCTCAAGAGTTTTTTCTCACCCACCAGACAGACCATGCATACAATGAGCTTGAGGCTTACCCAGCTCCTAACATCAGAACCCACTGCACATCCTGGAGTGTTGGCCGCCTGGGATATTTAAGAATGATTGGATATTTTCTGGAAGCAAAGTGGAGGACATTGCTCTGACTCTTGAGCACACTGCTAGCTTGAAACAGAAACTATCAAGCTTCCCCAAGTACTCTGGACACGTCACACAGAGCAAGGGGCTACACTACAATGCCTCGCAGCTTTCCAAGTCTGCTTTTCATGAAAACTGTCACTTGCCGTTCCACCATGGTTTTGTTTTTGTTTTGTTTCATTGTCACTCTATGCATGATGATTTATAGCCTTTTCTTTACTGTTACCTTAGATTTTCAATTGGGATTATATAGTAGAAACTTTTTCTTTCACAGTACACAAGATGGAAACTAGGGCCTTTGCACTGAGCTACATTTCCAAGTCCTTTTGTTATTATTTTAATCTATTTATTTATTTGCTGTAGGGTTTTGCTATGCAGCTCAGGCTCATAGTGATCCACCTGTCTCAGCCTCCCCAGCACTAGGATTCTAGGTGTACACCACCATGGCTAGTTTCAGAAGACAACACAGCTTGCCTGGGGTTCTAGGGATTGAACCCAGGTCCTTACACTCGCCAGGCAGACACTTAGACTGCTGAGCTATCTCCCCAGCCCTCCCAGTCTCTCTAAAAACTATCTTGAGACAGGTTTTTTACTCAGTAGCTATGCAACCCAGGTAGGGCTTGAACTTCCGTATCTCCTGCCTCTGCCTCACAGGGTGCCAGGGTCACAGGCCTGAGCCACCATGCTCAACTTATAGTAGAGGCCCTTAACATGGGGATCATCATGTATACAGTTGTGAGGATTCCTAAGGAATTCAGTTAATTCCTTTGTACTTCTTTTGGCAAGTGGGATCATAAAGTAGAAGAATGTGAGACATGTTCCTAAGTAGATCTGTTCATTATGGGGGGAAGCAACTTGAGAATTGAGCCCAGAGAGGTGCAGTGACTTGCCTCAGATCACATAGCATGTTAAGACAAAGTATCGGCTCAGAGATCGGCCCTCAGGACTCCTCAGGTAGGTATTTTTCTGATTCCACTATATTGTAGTATTTTGTACTATGTAATTTATTGTTTGAATTCCATATTCTATGTGCACATTTTATTCACAAATACTTTATAATTGAGGCATTTGGATGCCTCCATCTGGTACTTTTCTCATAATTGGAACTTGCAAAGTGTTTTAGACATTTGTACCCAAAATATGGGCCCTCTGGCCAGTGAGTTCCTTGGGTGAAGCCAGTCCATCAATCATTGTGCTGCCTTTGGAGAGGACCAGGGAGTGTGAAGCACACTATCCTCGGTATCCCATGGCCCTCCTGGCACAGACCCAGACCCAGCCCTTGACCTCCTGCAGCAACATGGAGGACATGAGCTGCAGGCCAGAGGACCCAGACAGCCTGTGTGGTAGGGCAGACAAAGCAGCCTGCAGGGAACTTGCTGCTAGTGGGAGCCCTCAGCGGAGCCATTGAATGAAACCGGATGCGGTCCAGGCCCGAGCATCCACCTCATCCACATCCAGGACACTGGGAGGAATGAGGGGAGGGGAAAGGAGAGGGTGAGCTGGCTGAATGGGGCAGTGCCAAGGCCAGGGGTGGCTAGCGCAGACCTCCAGAGGCGCACTCATGACCAAGTATCAGGGAGCCTGCACTGAGATCTGAGTCCTGGCTGCCTAGCCATGCTGTATCTCTGGGCCCAGCTACTCAGCAGTGCCCAGAAATGGGAATGGTGGAGGCATAGAGGTCTCAGACAGGTCTGCTGAGGTCAAAGGAGGCAACTAGAGAACAGCAACAATCTGATAAACAATGTCAGGAAACCTAGACCACCCCCAAGGACCCCGTGGGTGACTCTCCTTGAAAGAAGAGCAGTGGTCTCCGTTTTGGCTGTGGCTGACCCTATGTCCCTGTATTGATAGGTACATAGCTGTCTAGGACTTTTCCTTATCCTTTCAATTGGCCTTAAGCAACGTATATTGGTCTAGCCAAGGTGCTGAGGTAGTCTTTGAAGACAGCACTTCTCTTTCCCTGATAACCCACACCTGTGGCTCTTTTTTTTTAAGTACTTAGTACAGGGCCTACAGGGTCTCACTACACAGATTGGACTCATAATGATCCTCCTGTTTTCAGCCTTCCAAGCACTGGGATTACTGGCACATATCACCATGCCTAGTGTCAATTGTAGTCTCAGTATTGCCCAGGGGTGGGGTTGGCATAGCATGCCATGGATTGAGCTCCTCGGCCCACTGTTTCTGACAGTAAGTTTTCAGGAAATTTCTGTCAGTAAATTACAGACAAAGATCTAAATTACTATAGGCCAGGGCCAATTCCTACGCCTGCCTAAGCAGGACCACCCAGCTATTCGACTGGCCCAAATAACTATTTCTTTCTTTCTTTCTTTCTTTCTTTCTTTCTTTCTTTCTTTCTTTCTTTCTTTCTTTCTTTCTTTCTTTTTTTCAGTACTGGGGATCGAACTCAAGACCTTGTACATACCAGGCAGGTGCTTATGCTGCTGAGCTGTCTCCCTGGCCCATACCGGCTGCTCTTTAATATGAGCCTGGTTGAGACAGGAGAAAGATTCAGAACTCCATGCTGTCATCTGGGATTGAGCCTTGAGAGAGAGGCTATGACTTCCTGGGGCTTGAAAGATTACACATCAGAGCTGAAGCACCAGACCCCCAAAACATGAGATACCATCTCGATAGTATAATGCAAATTGCTTTTCCTGTATATCCTTCTCTGTGTATATGACACAGTAAGTGCAGTCCTCCTCCCTAGCCCTGCTCACAGCACCCACCTACTTCCTGCCATTCTCAAGCCACTGACTATTCATTCTCAAGCCACTCCTCCTTCGTGAGTGAATAAAACCCAGGTTCAGCCTTGGATGGAGGCCTTTGCTCTGGACAGCCCTTCCCATGGCTGGACTTAGGACCCCTTGGCTCCCCATAACTGTACATATGCCTTAGTATTTTTATTCTTGCTGTGGGTTGCACTGGAAGTAGTAGATTGGAATAAACTCAATGGGATTTCAATAACAAATTTTGGGATTACAAATATAACCTTCTTGGACCAAGATGAGGACCAAGAGGGGTTTCCTATACCCTTTGAACAAAAGAAAAGCAGGAGGTGAATTCACAAAGGAAGATTAGAGGAGGCAGGGGACTGAAGAATAATCATTATTTTTATCAATTGTCCTTTGCCAGCCTCCTGGGATACAACTTAAGAGGCTTAATTAAGATACTTCTGATAACGAGTTTATGTTGTTAAGTGTATGATGTTCAGCGCAGCCTTTCTTCAGTCAGTCTTAGGCCTTCTCAAAGGATGGCCAATGCATTTATAGAGAAATATTCTTGCAGGGTCATGATCCAGGACGAAGTAAATGCCCATACAGAGTGACTCAAACCCAGCAATTCCGAAGACACTAAGTCTTCAGGTACAGGGAACTGCACCCACCGGTGGGCCCTGAGCTTCCGTGGGCAGGTGCTGCCCACCCCTGTGTATGACACATGACTTTTTCAGTCCTAGAAAGGTCTAGAGAGGTCAGGCATAGGCCCCAGACTTTTCTCTGAATTTTGATCATTTATCTGATCCATGGAAGAGCAGTCCTCTGCTGACCTTGAACCTTAAACCTCCCCATCTTTTCATTGCTCTTAGAAGGAGACCTGACCAAATCTAGACAAGGTGCATTCCAGACAGTCACTCTTATCCAGAAATAAAATGAGATTAGAACAAAACCCAAGTTAATACTTCAGAAAACAAAACAGTCAATGGTCGTGACAATTGTCACCCAATTATATTATTTTACCCTTAGAAACATCAAAGAACACTTTATTAAATATGTCTCAAGTACTCAATAAATAGATTTATTTCCATTTGAATGCAGACAAAACTGGGTGAATATATCCAGAGACACTAATTTCAAGCCACATTTTTTGCCCAAATGGAGGGGTAACATTACCTAGTCTTTCTACCAATCAAGAACCCACAGAATTGGTTGCTGTCTGTGTTGGCTGAAGTTATGGTGACCAAGGCCTGGCCTTCAGCAGAACAGATAAGAAGCCAATTTCCATCTGGTCAGATACAAAATCAGAACAAGATCCTGATATGTCAGATTGTTCTTTTTTAAAATATTATTTACTTTTGGTGGGACTGAGGTTCAAACTCACGACCTTGCACTTGCCAGGCAGGTACTTGTGCAATGGAGCTATCTCCCTGGTCCCTATGTCATATTGTTCTATGGAAGGATTTGTGGCAATTGATTTGGAGAGACATTTATTTACTGAATGCAAACTGTATTGATTTTTTAAAATTTTTCTATCAAATGCAATTTGATTTTCATTGTGTCAAGTAATTTTTCAGTGTATTTGTTTAGGAACTTCTGCTTAAAAGAAAATGGTTACTCGGAGAAAATATTTGACATCAAAATGAAAAGCCATTCTCTTAAAAAAACAAATAAAAGGGAGAAAAGAGGAGGAGGAAGAAACGGGCCGCTGACCTTGGTAACACAGAGTTCAAATTCCTCCATCTCTCCCTGGACTCCTCTTCATACCAACATTCTGCTTCTTCTCGTTCTTCGTGAGTGTCAGCTTTCTCCCAGTGTCCCCCAGTGCTGTGATTCGGACCTGGAGCTGGCCAGCTCTTGAAGCGGTCTCAGCCCAGGGTTCTGAACCCCAACCTCAGCCACCTGGCCCTAGTTTAAAAAGTTAAATTACATTTAGTGTAAGGCCAAAGACTGATGTTCTCTAAGGTGCAACTGGAGTGTACAGTGTGCATGTAGATGTCTTTCCAAATCAGTTTATGTCTCTCCAAATTAGTTTTTCATGCCACAAATCCTTCCACAGAACAATCTGACCTCTCAGAATCTCACACCAATTTTGTGTGTGACCAGGTGGAAATCGGCTTTTTATCAGCTCTGCTGAAGGCCCAGGCTGTGGTTACCATAGCTTCAGCCAACTCAGACAGCAACCAATTCTGTGGGTTCTTGGTTGGTGGAAAGATTAGGTAATGTAACCCCTCAGTTTGGGCAAAAATGTGGATTGAAACTCATCCAAGGTAATACCTGTGACAGAGGCAAAACAGAGGCGGCCATCTAGAAATGCAGATGTCTGTGATCCCAGAACTTTGTGATGCTGAGACAGGATTGTAAATTTGAGACCAGCCTGGGCAATTAAGTGACTTAGTGGCACCCTGTCACAAAATAAAAACAAATATAGTACAGCCCATTTTCTTTCTTTCTTATTTATTTATTTATTTATTTATTATTTTTGTGGTACTGGGAATTCAACTCCGGGCCTTGTGCTTGCCAGGTAATTGCTTATGCTGCTGAGCTATCTCCCCAGGCCCACAAATAGAGTAAAATTTTTTTAAAGAAGGGCTATAGACTTAACTCAGTAAGAAGAACCTTTGCTCAGTCTCCAGTACTACAAATCAAATGAAAATCACGAGCTAAGAATGTTGGTGTAACGTCATGGATAGTTTAGTTTTTAGTTGATAAATATATTTAAGAAAATATGCAATTATTTGTAAAGTTCATCATAAAAAATATAATATAAAAAGTCAAGAAGATTGTGATCTTAAAAACTCAGCTCAGAAATGACACTGCAAATGACCACAGTAACCAGGGCTGCTTACTGGATGATCTGTACAGTGGTGCCTTTTGGGGACCATCTCTGGGAAGTGAGAAAAGCTAGACAACATTGCTCAGACTGTATTCTACAGAAAAACATACACGTGAGCTGTACATCAGCGTGCCAGACAGAGTTGCTCCATTGTCAGGTTAGTTCAGAATCCACACTCCATATCCCTTCAGGATTCCTAGGGCATCAAGGCATATTCAGAGTCCTAAAAATCAGAGAGTAAAGAGCCTTGTTACACTGTAGTTGACTTAACCTTCTTTCTCTGTCACTCTGTCTCTGTCTCCCTCTCTGTCTCTCTGTCTCTGTCTCTCTCCCTCCCTCCCTCTCTCTCTCTCTCTCTCTCTCTCTCTCACACACACACACACACACACACACACACACATATTCTGTCTCTGTTTTTGTCTCCTAGAATTACTAAATGTTCTAGAACAGTGGTTCTCAATCTTTCTAATGCCATGACCCCGCAATACAGTTCCTCATGTTGCGGTGACCCCCAAACCAAAAAATAATTTTGGTGGCTATTTCAAAACTGTAATTTTGCTACAGTTATGATTTCTGGTGGCTTTAGGCGACCCCTGTGTTTTGGTCATTCAACCCCCACTGGGGTCGCGACCCATAGGTTGAGAACTGCTGTTCTAGAAGATGTTGATCCATACTCATTTAATAGGTTTAAAATTTTCTGAGTGTTGTTTTGTGTCTTTGAGACAGGGTCTTACTATGTTCTTCAGGCTGGTCTTGAACTCACATTGATCCTGTTGTCTTAGCCCTCCACCCCATGCTGGGGAAATGAGTGCTTGCCACCACACCCAGCACAATGCCTGGTTCTTTATATTGAGCTATTAGCTAGAATAGCTAGAGTGAACCAAGTTACATGCCCCAGGCTTTGCCTGGTTGACTGGATAATCATCAGCTTTGTGTCCAGCTCTGACATATGTTCCACATTAAAATGCATCCTCACCCAGTGCACTCCTCCCTCATAATTTTTAGTGTTTAGCACAGGGTAGGAGAGGGACCTATCGCTCTACCTCCTCTACAGGCCTGTAGTCACAGCTTCAGAAGATTCTAGATTTTGGATCAGAGCTATAACTGGTCATGAAAAATTCGTGTCCAAAAGAACATCTTTCTGGAGGTAAGAAAACACCAGACCCATGACATGCAGCTGCATGGAGAAGCTGGGGGCTGGTGACAGTGCTGATTTCAGCAGATGGCCGCAGAAAGCTGGGCCAAGGCTGTGGCTCTGCAGCTGTGGAGTTGGGGTTAGATTCTAGATCTTGTGGTGACTCTGCCAGGAAATTTTCCCCAGCCTGGAATTTGTGTGCTTCCCCAAAGGAAGAACCCAGGATTTTTGCATTCTAGAAAGCATGATGGAAAAGCAAGAAAGAAACACATGAAGATATCAACATGCTTGACAGTGAAGTAGTATTTTGGTCTTAGTTCTATTTTTTTCCATTGGCAAAAATGTCTACAAAGGGTGCAAGTTGCTTTTTAAAAAAAATTTTATGTATTTGGACAGACTCATAGTGATCCTCTTGTCTTAGACTCCTCAGTACAGGGATTATAGGCACGTGACCCATACCCATTTTTTTTTTCTTTTACAACTTGCATTTATGCAAGAATAAAACAAATCAAAACAACCAACAACAACAAAAATCTTGGTGTTTTAAAGATGAAAGCAATCTTGGTGTTTTAAAAATGTAAAAGAAAGCAAAGCAAAGCAAAACTCTCAAGGCAAAATACCCACCCTCTGTGTGGCACCTAGTCACTGACTGGGGATGCAGAGCTCATGCAGTGCCATGGCATTTCCTGGTTCTGGGGCTGCATAAGGCTGTGATCAGGCAGTGACTCACCAGGCAGCTCCTAGCCTCCCCGCAAGGCTGCCAGTCATCACTGCTGTCGGAGGGGCACTGAGGTGATGCGGCCTCACCACCTCACTTACCGGTTGGGACAGGTCAGAGGCTGGCTTTTGGTACAGCAACTTCCTTCTAGACCTGAGTCTCCAGACTGGCTCTGAGCAGCTCCTCCATAGTGTCTCAGCTTCAACAAAGGAACATATATGTTTAATCAGAAAACAGTTTTTTTTAAAAATATTGCCTTTATATATTATACTCTAACTCCTACTAAGACTTCCCTTCAACCTGACTATATCTGCAAACAATATCTTTGGCTTTGTTTGTGTACAAGGTGAGGGGTACATACATGTGACCATGTGTGTGGGTACAGGTGTGTTTATGTATGACTGTGAGACAGAACTCAGTTCCCATAATTCTAAGAGGAATAATTTTATAATCCTCTCAAACAGCATGCATTTGGCCACTTCTGCAACGCCTATTAATTTTAACTTGCCCCAAAACCTTCTGCCCACTGTTATAATCAGAATTTTTAGGCCATTATTATATATCCTTTAAAAGCAGTGGCTTCTGTTTCCTGGGAGGAGCTCTGTCTTTGTTGTCACCTTTGGACATCTATCTCTGGTATTCTGGTACAGACTCCTCAGCCTTCCAGGGCAGACCCTTCAGCCCTTCCTCACAGAATCCCTGGCTTCTGATATGGACTTGCATGGGACTTTGAAGTGAGTGCCAAGCCTTTGACTTTTGCAAGAAACTCACCTTGGATAAAGATTACTGCTATATCTGCAAACAATACCTTTGGCTTTGTTTGTGTACAAGGTGGGGGGTACATACGTGTTTTCTTTCTAGATGTGTATTTAATAACTAAGTCATTATACTCAATCTCAAGTTCAATTCTTGAAACTTGAAGAAGTTTACCTCAAATTTCCTTTTATACCTTTCCCTTAAAGACCCATAAGAAAAACGGTGGCATCATTACCATATACAATCTACCATCTTATCATGACCATCTCCTTTAATTCATACCTCTGTGGTGATGATAAATGACAGGGTCTTCACATGAAGACTTCAATTTGATCAATATATTGAATTTTCAACACAGGTATTACTGTTCTCCCCAAAAGCAGAGAACAATCATATGCACAAAAACATCCTGACAGCCCTTTACATCTCAAACTAATAGCTTTGTGCATTTTAATGGTTCTAAAGTTTATTTTTTCCCTCTAGGCCCAGATGGAAATCCCTGCCATCAGGAAGAGCTGAAATTGCTGGCTGAGATAAGGCAGATTCTGAAGAGGAAATCAGGTGGAATCTCCTGGGGTTGCCATCTGCTGCTCTCTGCCCACCTGAGAGCTGGGGGTCTTGCGGGACCTGGGTGGGGGGCATCCAGCTGTGGGTTTGTGGATTACTTGGATTGGATTCAGTCCATACTCCTTGACTCCTAAGTCTGGAAGTTTCCCTATAATGTTTCGCTTTATCAAATACCACTACTACACACTTTTTGATACATGCTTATTAATCATCAGAAAGTTAGTTCAATGATTTAATAGGAAGGATTTGAGGAAAAGCTTTCAGATCACTACAACACCTCCCAACTCACTCGATGCAGGAATTCAGATATGTTTCAGATGTTCTCTTAAGTCGCAAACAGCGATTTCTTTGTGGCTTTGGAAGTGTTCTCTGTAGCTGCACTGACAGACAGGAGAAGACATAGATTAGGCTGATAATCCCATAAACTGTGAGGGCCAACTTTGCTTTGTTATAAAATTCCTTTCTCCTTGGTGAAGTCTCAAAATCAAGAGCAGGCATCGCATGTTGCTCTGTAGACCTGCCCCAGAGTCTCATTTTCCCATCTGCCCCAGAACCTCCCACTGCGGACTGGCCCCCAGCCAGACACTGAATGCCACAGCAGGAGACTCACCCTTCCCACTCTCCTTCACCCCTTGCCAAAACACACCAGGAAATTCCCTGTGAAGTCATGACTATATTTTCTGGACTGTGACCCTGCTTGTGCATGACTGTGGCCGCCAGCAGCTGGGCCCACAACATCTGCTTTAGAAAGAAAACAGCCAGGAACCTTTGTCTGAATGGACCCAGAGGTGGGCTGCTGCCATCGACAACAGCCCTAGGCATTTCTACAAGCATCGTTTGGCCACCCTTGTCCCACTCAGCTGGTGTCGGGATGAGATGCCACCACGGGTCGGAATAAGCTTTCTGAGACACGCTGAGCTCCTTTTGCTTAACAGTAACTTTCCTCCCTGTGTTTCTAAATGACAGAGTATGTCAGGGTTGTACCTACTCTGAAAGGGGTGAGGTAACCCAATTCAAAAGTAGCTTTTCCCTCGGTTTGTACTTGGGCATTATGTCTCTTGGCCTGTCCCAATTTGTGTCATCATATAAGCAAGCTGACATATAAGAGTTTTATTTGAAAAAGAGGCTTGGCCATAGCCTCTGAGCACAGCTGCCACATGCTTCTGCTGGGCTAATCTACCCCTTAGCAACAAACAGAACAGGGCAGGCCACCAGGTCTGCACGCCATATTGGTGACCACTGAGTCGCTGTGACCCCTCCTTCCTTGCCACTGGATCCCAGTTCACATTTTATCCTATTTTGTTCTTTTTTTTTTTTTTTTTAACATTATTTATTTATTTATTTATTTATTTTCTTGTTTCAGAACTTTTGTTTGTTTACTTATTTATTTTTATGGCCTGCTCAGTCATGTGGCTGGCGCAGCATGTGGTGCCGGGGATCAAACTGTGGTCCCTGAAGCTGCCTAAGCTTTCCTAAGCAGGCGCTTTAGACCACTGAGCCATCCTGCCGGGCCCCATTTTATCCTATTTTGACTTTGAGTTTCCCAGAAGGGAAACCATGTCTCAGACATGACACCCCATCTATTTCAGCAAACACTTACTGGTCAATGGCTATGTCCCAGATACTAAAGCAAGCTGAAAGACAGGTAGCGCCTCACCTCAAAGAACTTATAGATTTAATATATGTAACTAGATGCATCCACACTCAAGCATGTATCTGTGAGCCAGAGGGTGGAAGCCAATAAGCCAGAATGAAACCCAGAGATACAAGCAGTTTTTTTTTTTTTGTTTGTTTTTTTTGAAATATTTTTTAATGGGAAAGACGCATTGGAGATCAAATAAGGACATCAACCATGCAACTGCTTAAAAATCTAGAAAGGCGTCCTATAGGGAGTGCCGAAGAAGCAATATTCATAGAGAGGATAACTGAGGGTTCTCCAAACATCAAGAATACTAAAAAATTCCAAATGGATGAAATAAAAGGAAATCTGCAAATAATCTCCCATAGTGAGACTACGGCCATCTGAGGTGAAGAGAATGTTGAAAGATCATCCGCGGGGAAGACACATTAGCAGCAAACGGACAGCAGTAGTATGACGGAGGATTTTCCACAATATTAGAAGCTGGAATAGACAGAGGAATTATGTCTTGAAAGTTACACATCACTGCTAAGCTAGCGTTAGATGCCCACAGAGCAATAATAAAGCCATTTAGGCCATGATTAGTATAGTAGCTGAGTAGTAAAGAAGTGCTCTGAGAGAGCTAAGAAAGTAGTTATTTGCATTGCACGGAGAAAGTGATGAGCAGAACACATGAAGAACGGAACTACATTTGTGGGATGTAAGTAGCTGGGGAGTGCAGAGCAGGGTCACAGCTGTCCACAAGGCTCCTTCACTCACATGAGGATCCTCCTGCCTCTCATAGAGCTTGCGGCTGTGAGCAGGACTCCAGCCATCCCTCAGTCTGTGGCTCACTGGCCCTGCAGAGGGATCAAGCTGAACACCTGTGTCCTGTGTACTGGGAGGAGGTGCTCCAGGCATTAAGGAAAAGCCCCAGGGTGAGTGAGGAGCTTTGAGGCATATTCAAGCAGCAGAAAACCACGGAGCTTGTCTGGGGTCTGCACACATAGAGGATGACATCCTCCCAGGGCTCACAGCGCTGCCCGGAAGGATGCTCCTCTGTGAACAGGAGCATCAGCCTGATGAGAAAGCTCATCAGGAGCTTCAAGGCTGAAGAGGGCTCTCTAACAATATACTCCATGGGCTTCCCAAGGATTTCAGGGTCTAGTTCAATTCAGCCAGCTGTACCAGTCCCTCCACTTTTCCCTGTGTTTCACTGAGTCCTTGATGTTGTTCCCCTGCCCAAAGGAATCCTGTAGTCAGTTATGTTTTCTGCCCCACACCATAGGTGTCAGACGCCTTAAAGGATTACTTGCAAGCCCTAGGTCTTTGGCCTCATTTGCCCACTCATATGAGGACAAAGTTTTATCAAATACTGGAGGGGACAAAACCCATTGAGGTCATCCAGTCCTTCTACACAGACCATGAGAATTTCCTGTACAATATTCATGGCCAAGGCCTACTCTCTCCTGCCCCAGCTCTGCCAGGGCCACGAGGCTCAGAACTCCCTTCCTCCTGACCCCCTTCTTCCTGACACATCATTTCTATCTCTTCCGTAAATTGTTCTTCTCCCAGGTAAAGAGCCTGGGTACTTACATTAAGGGTTCTTATTACCTTCATGTGGTCAGAAGTTGGCACAGGGGCTGGCCATCCCAGAATGTGTCTTGCTACATTGATACCCCTTGACTATGCCATCTTGACCATACTAATGGCTGCTGAGCATCGTCGGTATCCAAAGTCTGGGGTTTGAGTGGATATAAGGTAGACAGATATTCACTAGGTTATTTCTGAAAGAATATATAAAGTGATATTCATTTTTCTATATATGTATTATACACTCAGAAAAATATGAAACCCAGGACTCAGTAAGGCAGCCCCAACTCCTACACATACAAGTGTATAAGAGGGAAGGACCACCCTCCTCTGTGGCCATCTGCTTTTTCATCTGCTCCTACTGGTCTCCAAGTCTATCTCTGTCTTCTCCTCACTTTTAGGGTGAATTTTCTCAGTAAAATAAACAAAAAGAAGACTCCACCCCAATCACTCTTAGAGTTTCCCCTCTCTACTGCCCAGCTCAGAGCTCTGCTCTTCAGCAGATTGTGTTTTCTCTCCAGAACATGTTAGTTTCCTAGAAAGCTAGCTTTTGCCACTCCTAGGTCAGTGCTGGGCCACAACCAGGGTCTGGAATGCCTAGTTAAAGATTGGTTTCAGGGGCTTGGAGATAGCTCAGTGGCATAAGCACGTGCCTGGCAAGCACTCGATCTCCAGCATCACATGACCTACAGGTCCCAGGACCCCAGGCACATCATGCTAACCCCAGAACCAGGTGTAGTGGCACATGCCTGTAATCCTAGTACTGGTGAGGCTGAGACAGGACAGGAGGATCACTACAAGTCCGAAAGGTGTAGCGAGACTACATATACATGTATATGCTTTGGAACCAGTCACCCAAACTCAAATCTTAATTCTGTCACTTAGCTCTGGGATGACATGTACATCCAAGCCTCTTGGTGCTTTAGTCCACCCAAATCTAAAGTGCAGATGGGGATGTCACCTGCCACGTAGAGCTACAGTGAAGAGCAAGTAATACCATGCACATCAAATACCTGCTGGGAAGTATATGCATACACTGGTTGCTATTGTTAAAAAATCATTTCATAAGTATTTATTGAGCTCATTGTGGATAAATGAAAAAACTCAAAGCCATGAACAATCGTGCTCTATGCACTTTTTCATATCAATGAATATTATTTTGTCACTTCTTCCGCATTATATTGAATACCAAAAGGTGTCTTTATCAGGGATTTAGCATGTGTAGTTTGTTGTCCCAGAGCTCTGGGAGCCAGAGGGAGGAGGGTCTCAAGTTGAAGCCCAGCCTGGGCAACTTAGTGACTCGGTAAGAGCCCATCTCCAAAAGAAAAAGCGAAAGGTAGCCCAGTAGAGGAGCACTGGGTTCAATCACCAGTACAGAAAATCAAAGCAAAACAAAACCCAAGATTTGAATCCATATAAAAAAGCCCTTCTATAAGTATATCCTTTTGCGTCTCAGTTTCCTCAACTGCAAAGCCAAGTGGCTCAGCTGGTTGATCTTTCATCTTCCTTCTAGTTCCAAAATTGCATGATTTTATGATCAGAGGGATTTGGTTATTTGTAAAATTCTCACTTCTGTTTTAGCAACTTCAGAAGCTTTTCTTTTACTCTCTCATGGACCAGGAAAGCTCAAAGAGGAACTCACCCAAATCAACCTCAACCACTTGTGTAGACAATAATAACGCAGGAGTAGAAGCGCCATCCTCAGGCCTGGAGAGGTGGCGCATGGCTCCCAGGGAGGTTGCTGTGGGCTCCTGTTGTGGCCCCCACAGCCCAGGACAGAGCACAGAGGTGCTTTGAGGCTGGCACCACTCCGAGGAAGCCCAGCTTTTCATTATCGTGTACAATAGTCCAACTTTCCTCAGCAGAGCACGAACCACGCAAACACTCTCAGAGTCTTTGCAGGTCCATTGGCCGGGTGCACATTTCACTTTTTTTTCCAGGTCCATCAAGAAAATAGAAAATGACAGTGGATCACAGTATCCTGAAACATGTCAATGATGCTTGTGTTAGCTCTGGTCATGATAGTATCTCTGAGCACTCCAAGCTCCTGCCACTGCTCAGGGGCTGTCTGCTAAAATCATTGAGGAAACCAGATAGGGGATCTAAAGAACTGAACTATAAGGGAGGCCAGGCACACGGCACCTCCCTGCCAGCGCAGCGAAGACACCAGCTGTTCACCGCTGTGCCATCACCACTTGAAGCACAGGGACCTCTCCCTATAAGACAAAGACTGGTTGTGAACATGGACTCCCTCTCTTTCATTTCCCAACAATCCCATATCACAAGATGTTTTACTAAATGAACAACTGGCCAGGGTGCTAGCAACTTCATTGCCACAGATAGTTCAGGAGAAACAGAAGTGAAGAATGATCCCAGCCTCTTGTCCTAGCAACTCTATGGCATGTCTCCTGGCATGTCCATGAGCTTGGGAATATCTACGCTTTCTATCCTCAAGAGATGATTCCAGGAGCTACCTCAGCGTCTAAGAGCCACACAGTTACCATTAAGACTCTTAATGGGCTAGCGCTCAACATAAAAAACAAATCCTATTTGATAAAAACTCACAATTTAATTTTTTCTTCCCATGCCTATTCAAGACATGTGTACAAAATTTTCTCCACAAAAAGCAATTATTTTGTCATAACTTTCTGTTAGTGGAGGTAAACTTGTCTCTGGCATTTCTTGGGGATGCTAAGGAGACACTAGCCTGTTAATTTTAAAGGCAGCTTTTGATGGGCTCCAGGAGAGAGATCTCCCACACGGTTTCTTTGGAGATGGAGATCGAGGCGATAGTGCGCAAGCTTCGAGACAGGTCTGTGGCAGGAAACCAGCTCCCAGTCTGTAAGTCATTTGAACTTCAGCCTGGCCCAGCCCAGAAGGACCATGGAACCAATGCCAGCTGGATTCACAAAGCACAAGGCTTCTGCTCGTCCATATTTGGGTGCAAGAATCTGTGTGGCGTTTGGCAGCGACAACCCTTGCCATATGCTGAGAGAGAGAGAAAGAGAGAACGAGGGTTGAATTACATGCTGTCTAATCTTTGGGTGAATCACAGCTGACTCACATCCATCTTGACACTCTGAGATTATAAATAGAAATATCTGGAGCAGAAATAAGAGATCTATATGTCTTAGCCTTTGTCAAATTCCTCTCGTTCTGTTCCTCAGGAATCGTGCCTGTAGTGGGGCAGAATCTGAGGGTGAGGCCTTTGAGCAAAGCTGCAATATCTTCACTACATTACACGGCTAAGCTTGTCAGAGAGCTAGAGAACAAACCTGTTTCATGCCACAGAATTGGGCATATGCCCTAGAGCGAGGGGTGAAGAGCTTTCTGAGGACAACAGACCTGGGACCTGGTTCCTGCACCCATTCACATTCAGAGTTGATAGGACCTTGGGAAGTGTAGGCCTCCAGTGTCCTGCAGTGACTCCTCCCCCAGGAGTCTAGGGCAGACAACATCCACACAAGGCCAGGCACTGATGAAGTCAGTGCTTTGGCTCCAGAGCTTCGTGACAAAATGCACACTCCTCTGTTGATTTTCTTGCTGGTTTTTTGAGGTGGAGCAAAATATCTCAAGACATTTTACACCAAAGAAGTCTGAGCCAGAGAAATCAGAACCATCCAGTAACAAACTGTGGCTCAGGGAAAGTCAACATGTCAAGGGTGTCAATGAATATTTCCTAAGTAATCTGAAGGAAAGCATATACTCAAAGGCCATAGCTCCTACTCTGGGGAGCTTCTAATATTTGGAAGGAGGATATAAGAGATATACATGTAGCAATTAGGAGACAGTAAAGGCAAACAGAGGCAGAGGCTCTCTAGGAATCTGCTGAAGCAAAGTCTGAGCTAGAAGGACTCATGAGACCATTTGGCTTGTTGTATGTGTCTCAAGATTAGCCTTTCCTCTGGAGGTCTAATTTAATTAGCACCATGCTGGGCAATTATTGAAGTTATTATTTCTCAGGGAACAGAATTAAAAAGCCTTGACAGAGCTTTGAAAAGAGAGGGAGGGATGAGTGTGTGTGTGTGTGTGTGTGCCTGTATCTGTCTGTGCATGCATGCATGTGTGTAAAAGGAAGACTATGAAAGGAATGAAAAGAAAGGGAAATGAAAATGGGAAAGGACAGGAGAATGGGGAGAACCACATGGGAAGGAAGGGGAGGAGATAAAAGAATCCCCAACCTACACCAGCACACCATGCTCATTAAAAACCACTGCCACTTTCTACTAAGATCAGAATGTTAAAGTCACTGTCATCATCAAATAGTTTATTTCTAAATATACAACGGTCCATGTGATTTACAAAACAAGTAAATAAAATCAAGCACTACACGGGGACCCTGTAGCATTTCATGGGCTGTCTCATGGTAGCACACACACAGGATCAAAAAGGACAGGCCCACCACAGGGCAGGGCCTCAAGGACTGCAATTTTCCAGGTGTTCAGGTAGAGAGGAAAACATGCATTTGTCTTCATCTATGCAGATAGAGATGGAAAAAATTAATTAGATCATTAAGCAGTGTATAATTATCAAGTGCATTTAATATTATTATATGTTTATGCCAATTTTCAAGGCAATTTTACATCATTATCTTGGGTTCTACTCCCACATGAGTTTTTAAAAATGCATCTTTTTAGACGATACTTTGGAGAAGAGCTCTGTGCATGTTCTTTGTCTTTATGGTGCCACCAGTATAAGAGGTAGTTCATGCTTTCAAAGCTCTAAGAACATGGCTGGCCTTAGACATGGTCTCTCTCACAGTATTGTCACATAGGAAGTAAAAGGAGCTCAGCCCAGGATCTCCAGGAGAGATCATAGAATGAAAGTATTTTGATTTAACTCCTCTCCCTCAAGCCAAATAAAATCCATGAAAAATGCAAACCACAAAAACAAACCCACCACCATGACTAGGACATACCTACAACTCTGTACCTCAGACCCTAGAGAACAGACATCAAGTACAGTAAGACTGGGACCTACGCAAGAACAGATCTCAGATCAGACACAAACCTCCGCAGATCCTTGGAAGGTCACAGAGTTCTTGAAAAAAAGAGTGGGCCATTGCTGACTGAAGTCCTGGGCTCTGATCCCATGGACAGCATTCACCTTTCTCCTGGGTCCTGCTCCTAGAATAGTAACAAGGCCAGCCAGGTACTGAGGATACAGACATATCCACATGAGGCATTGTACAGAGGAGCCCAGAGACAAAAAGAGTGAGACTGGACCCTGGGTTTATAGCAACTGAGTCCACAACTGCTGATAAGATAGATTTTCAGCTGGAAGATGGTTTCCCAGGGAATACTGGGAACCTCTGAAGACAGCAGTTGGGAATGTGTTCCCACAACTATGGAAATAGAGTGGATAGAGACTAAAGATACTGTCAATACCTACACACACACACACACACACACACACACACAGGCTCTTCAGAAAAGAATTATACAGCTCAAATATTAATAGGGCCAAGGCTGAGAAAATGTTGACCTCGAACAAATTGCCACACTTAAACCTTCTGGACCTTAGTTATCTCATTTGAAGCACAGGGCCAGTAAGTACCCACTTTATCGAGTTACTGTGCTTGTTAAATCAGAGGTATATATCATATGAAGTAATGTTTCACACAGCCCTTGGCAAATCGGAAGGAATCAATGATTGTAATTCTATACTCCCTTCCTCTTTTCCTCCTTGAAGAAACATAGGTCCCTCTGTTTGACCCAATTTCTGGTAGCCCATCCGGGACACCATTCTGCCTCAGAGAAGTACTGTTAGCAAAACTCTTAGTTCTCGAGTATTTTCTGTGAGTGGGTGCCTCCCTGGTAACCATTGTTGGAGAGAGATGTAAGCAACAAGGTGTACAGAAAAGAATTAGGTCGCAGGCAAGGACAGTCTGCTCAACTAACTGACCCAACACCCTGCTCTGATTTTGAGAATAAGCGGTATCATCCATCTTGCCAAATTAAAGTCCAACCCAGGCCATGTAGATGCAGAAGGACTAACATTTTTATTTTGAGCATTTTCTTAAACTCTGCCCCAGCTGAACTACATTCTTCTCTGTATTTTTAACAGCTCACATTTAGTGAGTCAAATCATCTCTTCATGACTCAAGACTACTAATGTTAATTATCTTATGGGCTTCCACACAATGATGGCCTTTGAATCTTCTGAAGTTTCTTGGCTCTTAACCTGTACCCTAAATGGTCTCAAAGCACAACACTTCTTGATCTTTTGTTTACATTAATTAAAGGGGGGATTCCCCCCTGCTTAATTCCTTATTAGAGTGCTTCTAGCTAATTTTCTCCTCAGACATTCAGGTCCTTCCAACAGTGATTTCACAAGTTTCAGGGCAAAGGCTTGCTTAGCTGGTAGTGTATGAAGAAGAGATATCCTTTAGGAAGAATGCAAAATTAGGTGGCAAATTGGGGAGTAGGAGGAATCCTGGAAGACATTTCCACTCAGGTTAAGGGAGCCATGGTTTAATAGTATACAGACATGACTGTAAAAATATCCCAATAAACTTTAATCAGCTTCTACTTAGCTGGAGCTCAAAAATGCCTGCAGCGTCACCTCTGTCATCAGACATGAAATGGCACGTGCTGGAGGGTGTCACAGTGACACCAACCCATCAGAGCTGGGGGTGATTAAAATACCTTCACTTTTGGTTTTTGTACCATCTTGTGGTTTGGTAAATATGCTGCTGGGGTCTCCTGCTGTGGACCTGCCACTGCCATGGTCAGATACAACCCTTTCTCTTCTTATTTTGAGCTAGAAAATGAGAGCCATATTTGACCAAGCTTTGTATGAAAGAGGGAAGGGTGATCTCACAAAAGCACAGAGGGCATTGCTCCTTGGAGTCAAGCACAAAGATTTATGTGTGCTGAATTCAAGTCAGGTACATAAAATATCTCAAGATTATCCTTTATTTTAAGCTGTGTTTCACCAGGTGAGGAAAGGCGTGTTGATCTCTTGGTGTTGTTTTTCAAAAGGGAGTTCTCTTAATAGAAGTAGTTTTGAATAGAGGCTTTACTGAAGGAAACTTGATTATATGTAGTTGGTACATTTTTCAGTTGTTAAATTTATACACTTGGCCTTGAGAATTCTAGTAACAAGCAAATGTTTATTTGTATCTTCCCATCTTAGTTACTTTCCTCTCATTCCTGGGACAAATACCTGACACACAAAATGAAGAAAGGAAAGGTTTATTTAGCTCACAGTATGGACTGCAGGTTTCAGTCCATTAAGGGCTGGATCCAAGGCTGAGAGGCACATGGCAGAGAGCAGCAGTTCATGGCGGCAGAACAGTGACAACGGTGACAGAGGCAATGGAATAACCAGGGGAGTAGAGAACAACAGCGTGAATCTGTCTCTCTATCTCTCTTTATATCACATTCAGGCTCTCTGCCTCATCCTATCCACCTTAGGCCACACCCATAATCCCAGCCATACTCAGACAGATAACCCCATCAGTACTAAAATACATAATCCCAGTGGGTCACAAGTCGAGTCTCAAACTCTGGAAGTCCCTGCCTCATGATTGCATGAGGCTTTGGTGGGACAACTAGACAAAAACCATAACACTTCCTTTGCTTCTCTTTGCTAGATCTTGATTTTTTTTTAACCTTAAAATAATTTAAGCTGAAAATGTGGGTTAAAGATTACTGCTATCCTTCTTCTAGCTTCCCTAAGAATAATTTACATAATCATAGCACAATTATAAAATCAAGACATTAACATCAGTGCAGTACAACCAACTGGTCCATGGAGTCTACTCAAATTTTGCCAGTTTTTCCAAAAATGTCTTTTCTTCTGGCCCAGGATTGAATCCAGGATTCTGTATTGAATTTACTTGTGACCTCTCCTAAATCTCCCCAAATTTCTGACAACTGATTCTCTTGTTCATTGTGTTTTGACACTTTTGAAGGCAGTTCTTTTGTAAAATGTCCCTCAGTTTTGATTTGTGTGATGATTTCTCATGATTACACTTTCTGTGCAAGAACACCTTACCGATTATGCTATTCCCTTTCCAGCATTCTGTATCAATGGATATAAAATATCCACATTTTAAACCCCACCGCTGGGAGCTGAGCCTGCGCACCCGCCACGGGTAAGCCCCTGCGCCCCTCTGCCCCGCCTCTGCCTCTGCGTTCCCGCGACTAACTTCCTGTTCCAGCCCAGCCCAAACACCACCGCTGGGAGCTGAGCCTGCACAACCGCCGCGGGTAAGCCCCTGCGCCCCTCTGCCCCGCCTCTGCGTTCCCGCGACTAA
>PVJA010014714.1:0-46871 GCA_004027025.1 Myocastor coypus | reverse complement strand
AAAACCTTTGATTGTATATGTATCTGCTTCCTCTTAGTCCAAAGGGAAGTATATTCTTTCCTGTTTTTTTTTCTTTCTTTCTTTCTTTTTTCTATGCAACATTAATAGGGAGGTGGGTCATGCCCACACACTGCACTCTATAGAATGATTGTGAGGACAATATGCAATATGTCAACTTTCAAAGAAAAAAAGGGGGAAAGGAAAAAAAAAAAAAAGTAATGTGGATTTAGAAGGGTTAATGTTTAGTTGTTTGATCAATCTTACATACCTATATGTATTAATCTAAACTGATCCGATGATGAAAATATGTAATATAACCATTGTTAAATTTAAACAATAAAAGAATTGGAAATAAATAAATAAATAAATAAATAAAATAAAGAAACACCGGACAAAGTGAGGAAAAATCCATTGTTCTAGCTCTTCCTCACACCAAACACTAACATGTAGATTATTTAAAGAGCTCATAAAAAGAAATTTCCCCAAATAAAAGGTCAAAATAAAAGATGGACAATAGAAGTAAAAATAAATTTATCAGAAGCCTAAGTGGCCAATTAATATACAAAAAAAAAATAGTTCAACATTTCTGATGAATTAAGAAATACAGATTAAAACTCCACAGAGACTCCATGTTACTCCAGAAAGTTTGGCTCGCAGCTGCCTGTTGTGTCACCTGTTTGCCACAAGAGTCTGAGGCAGGAGGACAGCTCAAGTGCCAGGCCAGCCTGGGCTGCACAGTCAGACGCCTGTCACAAAAACAAAATTAAAAAAAAAAAAAAAAAAAAAAACCCTATCAAGGGGCTGGTCCAATAGCTCAACAGATTAAAACATGTGCAAACAGAACCAGGGTCCAGGGTTCAATCCCTGGCCTTGCTGTTCCAGTCCTGCTCCCCAGGGCACACTGAGACAGCAATTGAGATTGGGCATTGGGCCCCGGCGGGATGGCTCAGTGGTCTAAAGCGCCTGCTTGGGGAAGCTTGGGTGGCTTCAGGGACTGCGGTTCGATCCCCGGCACCACATGCTACACCAGCCCTGCCCTCAGGACAGGCTGAGCCAGCCATAAAAATGAGTGAATAAACAAACAAAGGTTCTGAAACAAGAAAAAAATAAATAAATAAAATTTAAAAAAAAATTCTAAAAAAAAAAAAGAGATTGGGCATGGTGGTCTGCACCTGTAATCCCAGCTCTTGGGAAGCTGTGAACAGGTGGATCACGATGAGCCCAATCTAGTAGTGAGACCCTGAACACCCTGCAGACCCTTCCCTAAGATGAAAAAAAATCCTATTAAAACAAGTGGCTTCAGGATATCAAATAACAACAGATGCAGGTGAAAGAGCAGTAAAAAGGAACCTTTCTCCACTGTTGGTGGAAATGTACTCTAGAGCAACCACTATAGCAGTCGGTGTGGAGATCCTTCGAACCACTAAAACTAAAAATTCCTATGGACCTGGTAATTCTCCTTTCAGATAGCCTCAAAAAGAATCAAAGTAACACATGCATAGCCACGTGTACAGCATGGAAGCTATAATGGCCAAACCTTGGCAGTGGCCTGTATGCCCATCGACAGATGAGTCGATACAGGGAGAGGGGCGTTTATGCATGAAGGAGCGTTACATTACCATAATAAAAGGGTAAATGTTAGCCATTTGTAGGAAAAAGGACGGACTTCAAGAGCACAATGTGAACTGAAATAAATCAATAAATCAAACCCACAAGCTCAGGTATCACATGAGAAGTCCAAAGCATAAATAGTTTAAAAAAATAGAAAAGAAAAGAAAAGAAAAAAAAAAGAAAAGAAAACATTGTAGGAAATAAGGAGCTAGATTATCATAGTTGGTAAGGAGAACCCCAGGCGTTGGGGAAAGGAGAATCAAGAAGACGGCTGCAGAACGCTGCCAAGAACCAGGACAGGCCAGGTGTGTGTGCCGACTCCCCCTAGGGATGTGATCACTACACAAGGCAAACATGCACGAGGTAAACGAAAAATCTAAAAAGTAAAACAAAAGCATCACATTTCATCTCTATCACTGTCTACTGTAATCAAACCACAACTAAGTGGATTCCTTGGGTTATACTCTAAGGTTTTTGCCTTCTTTTTATTTTACCCCTATTCTTTACATTTCTTTCCCTCTCCTAGTTTCCTTTTCTCCTTTCCAACAGTTTTTGAAAATATTCTTATAGCACCTTCGTAGGCAAGCTTAGGCAACCACATGGACCTCAGTTTGATCCCGGGCACCACATGCTGGACCAGCCCCAACCCCAGGGCAGGCTGAGCCAGCCATAAATAAATAAATAAATAAATAAATAAATAAGTTTTAAAACATATAATAATAATTGTGCTATGTTAGAAGTGAAGGACAGGGGCTGGGGAGATAGCTCCAAGGCACAAGTGCCTGCTCGGCAAGTGCAAGGTCATGAGTTTGAACCCTGGTCCCACAAAAAAAAAAAAAAAAGAAGTGAAGGACACTGACTTTCAAAATAACTTTAATCAAAATACTTAATATTGTCCTATGGACACGGACAGTATGAATCAAATAAAGTAAAACTTTTAAAAAAGATATAATTTACTATAAATTTAGTCTTAAGTTTGAAACTAAAAATTTCAAGCACAAGGAAATATAATTATAAGTTTGATCATATAAAACTATTATTTGTATTTTTAAGGTAGGCCCTGTATCCAGGAAAAATATACTAAACATCTAATGTATGTCAGTACACAAATCACTTCCATTTATCATATATTAAGGACTAAAGCACAATGGTTCATTCAAGTTATGATACACGCATTTTAATAATTTTTATGTATGTATCATAAATAGCACAATTTCATTTACACCAATGCTGTCTTACTAAAATTTAGTTTTAATTTGTGCTAAGAAGAGAAGAATCCCTTTTTATTTTTACATGTTCCCATGTATTTGAGTTTTCTTCTGATTGAACACAAGAAACAAATAATCATATTCATATAATAAATTAAACTGCAACCACAAGAAAGTTGTGACACAATTGAACTATTACCTTTTATTTCATTTATGAAAACAGAGTACATGCATTATATTCTATCACTCTATTTAGTCACATGTAAATCAGGAGAAAGTGTTGGACTGTGAACATTAAAAGAAATATCATTCTACAAGATAATTCATTTTAAAATTTTATTACTATGGCACTAGGTGCTCATTTTCTGTAAGATTTTGAAACTGCTGGCATAAATCACTTATAATAGTGTAAGGAGGCCACAAAACGATTTCTGTATTTTATTTTATTTTATTTTTTCTTGTTTCAGAACCTTTGTTTGTTTATTCACTCATTTTTATGGCCAGCTCAGCCTGCCCCGAGGGCAGGGCTGGTGCAGCATGTGGTGCCAGGGATCGAACTGCAGTCCATGAAGCCGCCCAAGCTTCCCCAAGCAGGTGCTTTAGACCACTGAGCCATCCTGCTGGGCCCCCATAAAACGATTTCATAATGTTATTTTTAACTGAAATTCTGCTGTGGTTTGATTTATAAAGAAAAAGCAATTAATTATTTTTGCTACATTCTGATAAACCAAATTTACTGTTCTTTTTTACATTCTTTTTTTTTTTTTTCTTTCGTGTTTTCTAGGGAAAGGTCTACAGGGACAGGGTGTTCAGGCTCTCCCTACTATATCCAACTTGTAGTGATTCGCCTGTGTACAGCCTCCCAAGGGCTGGATGTCAGGCATGTGCCACCACATCCAGTCTCAACTGCCATTTCAGCGCGCCCCAGGGGATTGAACCTCCAGCTCCTGCACCTGTTTGCAGGTGCTTTAATACACTGAGCTATTTGGCTGACCCTGCTCTTTTCATTCTGAGAAAGTTTGAGGTCATGAATTATCTTCTGTGCTGAGATATTAATATCACCAAACTATAGCATTTAGGCAAGTCTCTAAAGATTTTACCCAGCTGGGCACGGTGGTGCATGGCTATAATTCTAGTACTTGGGAGGCTGAGGCAGGAGGATTGGTGCAAGTTTGAGACCAGCCTGGGCTACAAAAGTAAGCTCAAGGCCAGCCTGAACTGCATGAGACTCTGTTTCAAAAGAGAGAGAGAGAGACAGAGAGACAGACAGAGAGAGAGAGAGAGAGAGAGAGAGAGAGAGAGAGAGAGAGAGATTTTAACCAATAAGAGGTATTAACCATTTTTTGAATCCACAATATAATTTAGACTTTTCCAATTGAAAAGTTTATTTCTTATATATCAACATTTGCTGAAATAAAATCTATTTTGTCCTTAGCAGTCATGGAAGGTAACTGTCTCTTTTCTTAGGGCAACACAGTTTCTTATCATTTCAATAGCAATGTTTCACCTCTAAGATCAGGAGTCTTAGGCTTCTAAGCATCTCAGGCCTGTTGTAGGAATTCTTAGGGAGCTTTATTTTTCCATATGTTCTTTCAACTTATCCTAGTTATTTTGGCTTTAAATAATAGAGTAGGGCTGGCAAGATAGCTCAGCAGTCTAAAGCACCTGCTCAGGCAAGCTCAGGCAAGAGCACAGGGACCATGGTTCAATCTGTGGCACCAAATGCCATTCCAGTCTCACTCCAGGATGGGCTGAGCTGGTCGCACGTGCGCGCGCGCGCACACACACACACACACACACACACACACACACACACGCACGCACGCACGCACACACAGAACAAATTTTCTGGTTGTTCCAAATCACCATTGGTGAAAATAAGTTATGCAATATCCACTCAATTTTCCATTTTAAATAATGGATTACACTTAGCTATCATTCTTTAGTCAACTACAATAATTCCAACTCCTCTTTCTTGGCCCAGATATTCTACAATGACGAAGGAAAACATATTTAGCCATTTCACAAAATGTAAGATTTCAAAAGCAGACAATAAAATATATTTCAATTAAATATAATTTCTGGGGCCAGTGAGAAAGCTCAGAGAACTAACTTCCTACTTAGGAAAGTGCAGGGACTGGGCTTCATCCCTGGTACCACATGCCACCCAGGCCCCACTGCTAGGTGCACTGAGACAGCCCCCGAGACTGGAATGTGGTGCATGCCTGTAATCCCAGCCCCAGGGAGGCTGAAACCAGGAGGATCACTATGAGACTCTGTGCTACACACACACACACACATATTCTGAAATGTTAGTTAAATATCGAATGATCTGTATGCGATGTCAGAATAAAGAAGCCATTTGGGCATGTTATTGTATTGGCACTATCATTATGGACAGAGTTATTGGAGAAAAACTTAAGAAAGAAGTGTCCAAGTCATAAGGATGAGTCTAACAGGAAAGTGGTGAGCGCGTGTGCCAGGATTCTCTCTTCAGAAAGCAAAGGTCCCCAGCATGGAGCTGTTATGCTCAGGTTGCTCCACAGGGCAGCACAGTGAATTCCTTCCTCATAGTTATGGAAATGGAGGCCTTGTAAGAAGCGGAGCAGAACCGATTTTTGAAGTCTCCTCCTTCACCGTCACAGCCACTTCTATTAATTGGTCTCAACCCACTTAGAGGAAAAAAATCCCTTTCAGCAGGCTGATTTTTAAGACTGAATTGGTATAGTGATCCTTCTTTTTCAAAAATTCTTCAGACATTTATTAAAACATGCAGGAAGTCAGACTCTTATCACAAATCCAGTTGAGCAGTGTGATGGACAGGATAAACCTAAGGAGTGGCTTATTGACTTGTCCTGGTGACCCAGGGATGGAGCAGACGTGGCGTGGCATGGGAGTGGAAGCCTGCGAGGGCAGGGCAATCAGCTCAGCGGGGGCCTCCCACTAGCCCACCTCTGGGACTGCTGCTGGGGGTAAAGCCTGCTGCTCCTGCAGCTGAAAAGTCTGGTCACAAGCCACAAGCAAGGAAGGTGCCCAGACACATACAGATGCATTTGAGCACTAGGGTGTCCTTCTAAATGTCTGTGGTAAAATGTGTAGAGAGTTATTAGAATATCAACGAGTGACAGAAAATATCAATTTCAAGCTAAGTCAAAGATGTTTGATATTCAGAAAGCCAGTGATGATAAGCTCAATTACCTATGTTATAGAGTAATGGTATCACGAAGCTTTTCTGCTGGAGGGTTGAGAATGTAAGTTAACAGACAAAAATTTGGAGAAAAAGAAGGGCTATGAGGATAGCCAATTATTTTGGCCCTAGCCCTTCAAGGTCAGTAAGGAATCAGGATATAAGAGAACCTGTGCTGTAATATCCTATAATTCAGAGGTGTCCCAAATTTCCTGGTCAAGGAGATTATCGGACCTCAGAGGAAAGGGATGAATGAACTATAGTGTGTCTAAGGAGAGTCACCCAGACAAAAACATTCTCTCAGGCTTTCACAGAAAGTAAACTGGCCAAGCAGTGGCTGTGACTCGTCCCGAAGGCTGACACTAACAACATTTCTACAAAGCACTGTATATGGTCCCAAACTTGATCCTGAGGAGATTTGACCTTGGAAGATACAAAAAAATGAATGTTTTGTTATACAGGTCTTGCTTTGACTTGCCCTTGATCACCCAGCAAAAAAAAAAAAAAAAAAAAAAAAAAAAAAAAAAAAAAAAAAAAAAAAAAAAAAAAAAAAAAAAAAAAAAAAAAAAAAAAAAAAAAAAAAAAAAAAAAAAAAAAAAAAAAAAAAAAAAAAGCTTAATTATAATGTATGAAATACAGAGCTAGATTGATGAGATGAGCTGTAGGAGGCTTGGATCAATAGCCTCCAACATTGCAAGCTTCACTGGTGGCCCACTGCAACTGTAGAACATTGGGCTGTGTATGCATCTGCTTCCTCTTAGTTCAAAGAGAAGAATTTTCTTTTCTTTTTTTTTTTCCTTCCTTAGCAACATCAATAGGAAGGTGGGTCATGCCCACACACTGTGCTCTGTAGAAGTACTGTGAAGACAATATGCAATGTGTCAACTCTTAAAAAAAAAAAGGAGGGAGAAGAAAGAAAAAAAAGTAATGTTTATTGAAAGTGTTAATGTTTAATTGTTTGATCAATCTTATAGTACTTCCATCCTTTTTCTGTTTTTCTCTATTTTTTATCAGTGTCTTCTTTATAATCAGTTAATGACTCATTATAGTTACCATTTCTACCTGGGAGATTATTTCTGATTTTATTTCTTCCATACCCTTCTACAGATGTTTCTTTATTTCTGTTGCTATTATTGCACATATTTTAGGTGTGTGACTTCCAGTTTCTTCTATGCTAGAGTTCTGGGTTTGTTTCTGGCTAGGCTTGGGGCCTGCAATTGAAAGTTGCTCTTTTATTTTGTCACTTTCTGTTTCAGGAGGAACGCTTGATTTTGATTTCTTTGTTGCCTTTTTGTTAAAGTTTAATTGTAAGCAGCTGTATCATTAGAATCAGGACTTTTGGAATCAGTGACTGTTCTTTAGGTATTGCTTCTGTATTGAGATTCTTGTTTTGTTGTGTCCAAGTTTTTACTTCGTGTACTGAAAGCATGATACAGGATTCCAGTGGGCATTGTCCTCCCCTCAGTTTAAGGCTTTGATAAGTTTGTTACTCAAGTGGGCCCTAGTATTATTAGCCAAGACAGAGCATGTGGTTCAAGTAGCTGTGGCATTCTAGTTACATTAGTATCATTAGCAATACTAATAACAGAAAGTGAGATTTAGAAATTAACAAACTTTTAACTAATACTTTTTAGACTACAGACATAAACACTATAGCTGTATGCCAAAGCAGATCATAAACTGGGAGTTTGCATGTAAACTCGCTCCCCTGAGCTCTGTCTGGGCAACTCCCTTTCATGGAGTCTTTCAGACAGTCTGGCTCACCTAAGTTACCTCCTGCTGCCTCTATGCCTCGAGGACCTTCCCATAGGTTTTGCTTCAGTCTGCGGCCCCTGAAACGCCACCCACTGGGGTGACTCTCTGGGCTGCCGAACTCTACGTCCAGGGCCACTCGACCCAGCTCCTCTGGGCCATCCTACTGTTAAATTTTCTGTCATCTTTTTTGAAATTCTGTTATCATTTTCCCTGTTTTTTTGTTTGTTTGTTTGTTTGTTTGTTTATTTACTTAGTACTGGGGATTGAACTCAGGATCTTGTGCTTGCCAGATGAGCACTTATTCTACTGAGCTATCTCCCCATCTCCTCCACCCCATTTCCCTGATTTAAAATTAAAAAAAAAAAGCTTGGCTTCAGTTGTTATGCTCAAAGCAATCTTCACGTATATGCTACTTGTTCCATGCACAAGTATCACCTGCACTGATGGCATGTGTGTTTTGTTTTCTTGTCCTTCTCTGTAGGAAACTTGGCAGGATTTTGATTTTCGTATTGCTGTAGATTTTTGTGATGTTATTCCCTCCTGCTCACCCGTGAGCTTCACCAGTGTGCTCCACAATTTGTGCGGAGTTCCCTGAGCAGAAATGTTTTGTTCTTCCTCCGTTATGAATTATCTTTTATGAGTTCCAGTCCCAATCTTCTAATAAAGTTTCTGTGATACTAGGCACTTTTTCTTTGCTTTCAAAATTATCAAAGTATGCCTTCCACTCAGGTATAAGGATGAATAAAACACAACAGTTGGCCAAAGCCTTGAGTTTTGAGTGACGTTATCATTCCTGCATGGTTCACCAACAATATATACTTCACCTTTTGCATAAAGTTTCCATCACATGTTTCAGTTTTGTTGAGCTTTCGGAACTCTTAGAAACAAAAGAGAGGAGCCGCTTCCTTCCTTTCCCATCCTCCCTCCGATTGCAGAAGCCGCGCCACCCTACCCTACCACCTAAGTCTTTAGCCGTCATGAAATCCTGCAAGACACTCTTCAGTAGTCACGTACTAAGATGCTCTGGAAATTGTTTTACTTTTTGAAGTGAAATGCAATGAACAGGTAGCAGGCAGATTATAAATTCTTTTTCTTTCTTGAAAGATGGATCTGTGAACAAACCTCGGGCAATTTTGAAGGTAACTAAATTTTTAAATTGTCATCATTGCACAACTTCAAGTCCACACACCTAACTATTTTGCATTCCTGCAATTAGCATGAGCAAGCTGTACGATGAATACTTTTGGTTCATCTAATGAGGCTGCTGTAGGCAGCTGAATTAGACAGAAATAGGATAGACAGTCAGATAGGGCCAGGCCCCCCAGGACAATAGCAAAAGCAACTTGACTGTGCAGCTTTGCACGGGACAGGCACCTGTGGGCCAGACCTTGAAACAAAAGAGTAAAAAAATGCAGCCGCCCACTCACTTAAAGTTAAGTATCAGGGATTGATATTGTAAATGAGTATCACTCACCCTAAAAGAGCCTAAAGGAGCCAGAAACTCAACCCCAATAGGAAGAATCCTTACTCCATATTCATGCCAGCTTGCTACATGACTTGCTTCCCAATTTGCTCCCGATTTAATCAGTTTTACCTAAACAGTGATGCTTGTAATCTCATTGGTCCACCACGACTTTGTCCCACCTCATGACCACCTAAGCAAGTTCCCCTAGTTTCACCTTAGGTCTGCCTTATCACATGGTTTTGCCTTATAAGATCCCTAAGAAAAGACAATTTCGGGGGCAACCCACTCGGGTCCCCCTTCTGTTCCCCTCTTGGACAGAAGCTTTCTTTCCCAACACATTTTCTATTCTAAACCTCCGTCTTGTTCCTAAAATTCTTTCTTCGGTTTTAGAGAACACAAACTCGTCCAAGTGTTTTTCAGGTGAAAAGATCAGTTTTTCTTCCTGCATCAAGGTGTTACAATGAACATACTTTCTCAGTATAGACAGTGGTGCGCCAAGGATCTTCTACTTGCGTTTCATCCCTTGTGTAGTTCACAGCATCTTGGGGCATGACTCTGCTACAAATAATTTCCACCTTGCACTGGCAAAGCTGGCATCCCACCCCACAGGTTTCACCCCTGCCAAGACCCTTACTCTATTTTCAGACGTAATTCTGCTTGTTCCACTCAGTGATGTGACCATTTTGCACCATTTCAACTCAGCAAGTACTCACTAGCATAGCTGTTTGCTTTCTCAGTGAGTGACTCAACAGATCTTCACCCCGGAGGCTGAACTCAGCGGAGTCTTTTTTCATTCCACCATCACAGGAACTTCGGATCACTTGACTAACATCTTCCGTACATGAGGCACCTGACGATTCTTTCATCTTTCTCCAAATTTTGCAAGTCTGTTTTTTCACATGCCATTGCACTGAACTGCACTACTTCTACCAGAAAAATCAAAAGAAAACCTTAAAAAAGAAATCCTGAATGCACACCTGGTGCAGCTTCGCAACTCCTGTACACACCTTGCCGTTTTTCTCCCAGGTGTGTGAATGCACAGAGGGGCTCCTGCCGCCCCCATGCCCGGCTTCTGCTAGCCACAGTCACGTTCTGTTATAGTGAAATAAATGTTTCCTTAGCAGCAAAATGGTGGGGTGTAATTTACCCCTCGTAATGCTCAGGTAAACATGTGCAAAAGCTGTTCACTGAACATTATGGGGTAAAAAGACCTTTCAGCCCTTGAACAGCCTTGCACACCTTGGATTTTATAGTACCAAGAAGGTAAACACAAAGATTGTTTTCTGTATCCCCCAGGTGCAGCTATGGAAATGCCAGTTACTATTATGCTAGCGTACAAATTTATAGTACAAAAGCATGGAGTATTGTAAGCCAACCTTATGCACTTTGGGTTTTGCATAGATATTCTTGGGAAAAAAAAAAAAGACATTATGTTTCTGGAGGGCAGCAGCCACAAGAGAGACAGACGGACAAGCTTCTCTACTTGAAGATTTTACAATTGACCAATGTTGAGAAAGAAATTTGGAGAAAAAATAGTTTCATTTAGAAAATGGATCAGTCAGAATTTCAGCGGCTGGGCCCCTGGGCTCACAACTTCATGGCAGAGCGGTGCGACCTGCTCTCTTGTCCACGCCATGGACAGTTTCAGTCTACTTCCAGCTGGATCTAGGGCAGGGGCAAGCATCAACAAGGCGGAAGCGTGCACGCTGGGCTCCTGGCAGCAGGGAAACAGAAAGGAAGACTGCGGCACAGAAGGGAAGCGGAAGAGAGACGGACTCCAAATCACCTCCATGTCCTCTTCAGAAGCACCCAGAGAGATGTGGTAACAGTACCAGGAGCCGGTCCCTACGCCAGTTAAGCATAAACTCCGCAGTATCACTCTAGCATTCCTAGTTCAAGGCATGAAAAGTAAGTTTATAGTGTTATTAAGTGAAAGTGCTCGTCTGATAGTTAATGTCTTTTACTTTTATAGGGGAGTAGACACAATGTCCGGCTGTGTGGTCATACATATGTCCTAAAAGATATAACATGGGTATTGTAACAGTTTTACTGTATTAGGCATAGTGTCGTATCTGTCATATCACTTGACTAATAAAAGGGTAAATTAAAATTATTTTTTATTCATTTAGGACAGGGGAATACAATGTCTGCAGGTCTCATTACATAGATAGTACTTCGGGTGATTTGCCTGTTTTCAGCCTCCCAAAGTGCTGGGATCATAGGCACATGCCACTGTGCTCAGTCTCAATCACCATCCCAGCATGCCCTGGGGGCAGAGCTGGCATGGCACACAGCCGCTGCACTCTGCCAAAGCAGGCACTTTAGTCCTCTGAGCTATCCAGTCAGCCCCCAAAATTAATTTTATGCATCAAGTCTCAATATTTTATTGTAAAGTCAGGGGAATAAATATATGCATATAGGTATAAAGCTATACATTCAGATACTTCTATTTAAACAAGTCTTGCTAGTATTTGGTAATTGTTTTATCAAAATATGTGAATAATTTTCATTGGTGGTATTTTAAATCTCTTATTAGTATAACATGTTCACGAGAACTTTGTCATCAGCCTGCCAGTGCCATGGACAATGTGAGTCCAGCTTTGAAAAGCTCACATTTAACTCATCAGGGCTTATGGTGAGCATAAGGCCTGCACCCTGGGTGCCAGTGAATCCTGTGTAGCATGAGCTTAGAGTGGTCACTCATAGAAATTATTATCTATGTACCTCACATCAGATAAGGGCTTTCGTTATCCAGAAAGCTCAAATAATAGTGTAATAGAAATGTTCTGATAAATATTCTAAGAAATTAAGTTTACATAAGTGCTAATATATATGTATATACAGTATATATAGTATATAATTTAATATAATTTTTCTTAGTTAAACACAAGTATCAAAACCATGACTCTAGTCAACAGTTTGGAGAAACTCTGGAGATGCATTATTAGCCGTATGGTCTTAGGGAAGGATATGATCCATGATTTTTTTTGGACAATGAGTCAATTAGCTGATTTTTTCAAGTAAGAAGTTGTTTCTAAATATTACATGAGGTGATATATGACTTGTTTAATTATAATGTGGTTTCTATAATGTAGAGGTTATATCAACTTTGTGATGCCTTTTTCTGCTGAGCTTGACCTGTGTCAAAATAAATTCTCATACAAATAATACTACTAGAATAATATTTTGGTGTTCTCTATGATATTGTGATATTATGAATTAGAAAAAATCCTCTCATGATGATGCTAACGTTAGATTTTTTAATTCAAAAGAAATAAACTACTGTGTGATCAAAGGATAGGAATAAATAATGAAAACTAAAAATAAATTTATAACAAAAATATTCCTAAAATTTCAATTATTTACTTTAGTAGTCAGTGCACTTTTACTTTTGATTTACTTTGTCAATGTTACAGGTAATAGGATTTGATACACTCATAGTAATAATCTAGTTGTCACAGAATGTGTTTTTAGACTGGAATAAAAAAGGAAGCAAACTTGTGAATACTGGGAATTCCACAAAGACTCTAATGGATCAAAGTAATCATGTTCTTAAGGGATTTCTTCATATAGTCATCTTTTAAATACATAATTATGCATGCTTGTATAATTTTCTTTATTGTAATAGTATTTGGATCGCATCAAGGAAAACTAATATTATCATTAAACAAAAACATAAGCAATTTGTTTTCAAGCACAAGGAAGTTTTCTCCCAGAGATGATTTTTAAAATCTTTTCTTCTGCTGTGCCAGCCCTACCCCAAGGGTGCGCTGAGACAGGAGTTGAGACTGGGCATGGTGGCGCGCGCCTGTAATCCCAGCTCTTGGGAGGCTGTAAACAGGCGGAGCACTAAGAGTTCAATCTAGTAGTGAGACCCCGAACACTGTGGAGACCCTTCTCTAAAGTAAATACACACACACACACACACACACACACACACACATATATATATATATATATATATATATATATGCTTCTAACATCTTTGAAGGTAATTCTGATGTATTATGTAGCCATACATTTCATGGCAAACATACACAACGTGATTCAGCACAGGGATATATTATAAAGTGATTTGAATCATTATCGTGTTCATAATGACACCATCATTTTTAAATGGCTCTAAAAGAATGTTAACATGTTCTTAAAAGAGATAAAGAAGAGTTGCAGGTGAGACTCCCCATGCCACCACTTGGGTCTGGAGCTTCCTCCTTTCCTCTTCCCCTATTGGCATATAGCACCTCCAGTAACTAATATATTTTGACAGCTAAGTCCACACTCTTACAGGTAACATCTTTCTGCTGGATATCACTCTCTTAAAACATGTGTACTATTCAGCTTCAGTTTCATTTTCAGTAGATGAAGTACTATGATTGCTGTCAAAGAAGATAAACTTCTCCTTTAAAATGATTTATCAGTATGCCGTTGTGAAATATCTTTCAGAAGTGAAAACAACCCCTCAGCACACCAGATAATAACATAATCCTTGTATCACTTTCATTTTGTTAAGCTTATAATGTTAGCAGTGGGCAAACACTTAAGATTCTGTTACCAATCAACTCATAGAACCAAATAAACTGAAAACAAGATAGAGCTGGGGTGATAATAACTAACTGTGCCAACTTGAGGAAGAAATACGTAAATTGATGGAGCATAAGTCTGTATGTGGCTGAAGGGATTTGCTGAGGATAAAAGGAAGTTACTGAAGGAAGGGCTCCCCAGTAAAACAAACTAATTTCAAAATATATAAAGATTTACAAAGTAGGCTTACCATGTCAGCCCACAGAATCAGGTATGCAAGAATGCCAAAGAACTACCTGGGTGCTAAAGATGCTAAGATGCAGCAAGAGGTCTAAGACCTAGAGTGCATGGCAGGATCTCCTGCAAGACCATAGAAAGGTTGTGTTCTAGAAGCCACTCAGCAATGTCCAGGGTGAAGGTAAAGACTGGAGATTCCCAGAAGACATGGAAGAGCCTTTCTCTTCCATTCTCTGTTACTCCACTCTGGTGAAAAGTTTACCTTTTGTCTTCAGCCCATCCTTTTAGCCATGCTCAGATTGATGATCCAGTTCTGCACACACAAGTAGAGGGCTGCAGTATTACAGTCCCTTTCCAGGACACCCCTGAAGCGTGGTGATGGTAAACCTTCACCGTGGCAGAACTTCAGGCTGTATACCTGAAGGCATGTTTTGCTTGGAAGGGAAAGTGGCCAGATTTGTAACTGTGTACTGACTCATGGGCTGTAGTCGATGGGATGAAGAGTTGGGTAGGAATTTGGAAGCAACATGATTGGGCAATTGGTGACACACTGTTCAGAGAAGCGGTATGTGGATAGAGCTCTCCACCTGGGCAAGGAATGTACCAATGTATGAATCCCATACAAAATACTTCCCAAAAAATGACCTAAGGAGAAAAGGACTTTAGCAATCAAGAGGATAGGATGATCTAATCTGTAGATAGCTGGCAACCTCTTTCGTTAGCCACCCCTGCCTTGGCCCTATGGACTCAGGAACACCATGGTCATGATGGCAGGAATGGATGCTGCACGTGGGCTTACAAACATAGACAGCCACTCACATAGACTGATCTGGCTAGACACTGCTGAATGCCCAGTGTGAAAGCAGCAATACGAAAACACCAAATTCCCAATACAGCATCGTTCCTTGAGGAAATCAGCCTGCAACCTGCTGGCAGGTAGATAACACTAGTCCACTTCCATCATGGAAAGGACAGCGTTTTGATCTCACTGTCATAAGCATCATTCTTTATATGGGTTTGCCTTTGTCGTATGTGGTGCTTCAACCCAAACTATCATCCGCAGAGTTCCACAACGTGTTATTCATCGTCTTGGAATTCCACACAACATTGCCTCTGATCTCCAAGGTAATTTTTTCACCCAAGAAGCGAGATGACTGGATCACAGTCATGGAATTCTCTGGTCTCATCTTGTTCTTCACACCATTTTGAGGTGGTTGCATTGATAGCAAAATGCAATGGTGTCTTAAAGACGATTACAGGGTCAGCTAGTTAGCAATGTCTTCAAGGGCCTAGGTAAAGTTCTTCAAAAGACTGTACATACTTTGAATCAACATCAACTCTACAGTGCTCACTTACCCATGGCCAGCACGCGTTAGTTCAGGAAGCAGGGCGAAAATGGAAGTGCTGCCACTTAGCACTACCCCTGGAGACCCCCTAGCAACTTTCTTCTCCTCCCTGTTTCTCATCCTCTTGCTCTGCTGGATTAGAAATCTTAATTCCAGAGTGGGAATGTGTTGTGCCAGCGAGCACAATGATGCCATTGAACTGGAAGCTAAGACTTTGCCTGGTCATGTTTGCCTACTCAGGCCTGTGAGGGAACAAAATACAATGAGAGCTATGGTGTTGGCAGGGTTGACTGGTCCAAAATTTCCAGGAGTAACTGGCCTATTAGTCTACAAGGGAGAATAGGAAGAATATACTCAAACTTCAGGAGACCTTTTAGGGAATCTTCCTAGTATTATCATGTCTTGCTCTAATAGGTCAATTGGAAACTACAACAATCTAATCCTGACAGTTGATACATAGTCCAGAACCTTCAGGAAGGAAAGTATGAGTTACCACACTAGGAAATGATCCAAGGCCTGCTGAGGTGCTTGCTGAGGACCAAGGAAAGGCAGAACGATTAGTGGAAGGTAGTTCTAAAACCCAGCTATGAGCATAGGATCAGTTATGGAAATGGGGACTGTAATTATAATAGTCCTCTCCTAATATGCTTTCCATGTAATGTAACGCTGACTGGTTCATAAGTATTCTTTGGCTTTTGTCATGATATTCAAGTTATAAAATGTTAGGAGTGAGCATGACCCTGAGAAAATTTCCTTCTATTTTGAGAAGGGAATTAATGTGTTTCTGCTTGTATACAGGACTCCTGTGACAAATACGGCACGATTGCAACTTCCCTTTCTATGGGAAGACTACAGTGGCTTAAAGCAACGTGTCTTGATGTTAAACTGAGAAGGGGTGGATTGTGACAGTTAACTGATTGTAGCACATCCAACTAAATTGCATCAACAGAGTTCTGGGTGTGGCTAAGGAAATTTACCAAAGACAGAAGACACATCCTGAGTAGGTGTGTCATCTCTTGGAACTGAAAAGAAATGGATAGGCAGGGCTCACATCTATTTCTTCAGGGAGGCTACAGCCTTCCACTTTCTCTTGGGCCCTGCTTGCTGGCTTTCAGCACTGCCCGTCAGCCTCCGGGGACAGAGCCTTCATCCCCCTAACATGAGCCTGCGTGGGACTCCTCAGCAAGCTCCAGGTCTTTGGCCTCTGAGGAGATCCTTTGTGCTCCCACTACACCAGACCCTGACACTCTTCCAAACTTGACTCCATGAGTGCCCCCTGCAAGCCTCCGTTGTTAGTCCCATGACTTTGTATTCCTCTACATAGGAATTAGTCTGTTTCTGTAGTGAGCACTGAATGATGTAACTTGTACTTATCAATCTTGTCCTTATTCAGTTACTATCCTCCCATTTTTCTTAGGATAAAACAAGAATTTCAATATTATCATTATGACCCAGGATATGACTGAGTGTTCCTTCAAATCAATGAGATTAATTGGAACAAGTCCAGCCCTGGTTAACTTGAACCCTAATGAAATATCCTTGCACCGTACTCCGTCTCCAGAGATGATAACAAGTTCATATAACATGATCCAATGCCATCACATTTTTTAAACAATATATCTAACATCTTCAGGGTAGTTTTTCTACTAAAATCCTGCTTCATAAGCAATACCTAAATTTCACTGATTCTAAACAACAGATGGATATTTTTTTTGTGGGTATACAAAGTAGTCAGGGATTTGCTAGTTTTGATTTCAGAGTGTATTTTTGGCTTATATTTATTCACAGTTTGTACAGCTCCTCACTTTTTAAAACGCAGAATCATAAGGAAATTCATTTAGCCGTGGGCTCTGAGGTTAACCTGTTTCTCTCAGGCTACAGTCCTCCACACTGCATTAACCAGACCAAGGTGCACCAGCTAGCCCAGTATCAGTAAGGCAGGAAGAAGGTGGATATGTGCTGATAATTAATACATAAATAAATAAATCTTACAGGAGAGTATAATAGTCTATTTAAAAGATATTCCTCAGGTTACATCAAAATGATTGCCTTGGTAGTAAAGGAAACTGGGAAAAGAGTAAGATGATAAAAAGGGATGTTAACAAATTAATAAGCAATTGTACTTTATAGATCTATTAACACGATGTGCTATAAAGTATAGATTATATCATAAAGTAAATACCATTCAATATTTATTATATACATTTACACCAATATTTATCATGTAAGAGATACTGAGATAAGTAGTTATGCAAACTTGAACTGCTATGATTTATAAGCTGAGAATTTCCAAAATAAGGGCCAGAAAGATAGTTCAGTGGAATAAGCACTTTCTTGGCAAGCACAAGGTCCTGAGTTCAATCCCCAGTACCACAAAAAACAAACAAACAAATAAATAAATACAATAGAATAAAAAAGGATTTCCAATATAAGAAATTAGAGCTGTGGCGATAGCTTAGTGGCAAAAGCTCTTGCCTGTAAAATGCAAAGTCATGGGTTTGATCCCTAGTATCAAAGGGAGGAAAAAAAAAGTAATTAGAAAATAGAAAATCAATTAAGGAAGAGAAAATGACCCCCATCAAAAAGCTCTAAGAAAAAAAATATAATTACAATGTAGATGTAGAACCAATTAACAAAGGGCATGAGTTTGTTTCCAGAGTCAAAAAGTTTCAGGAGGAAATAACTGAGTAAGCTGAGGTCTAAAGGAGATAGCAAACCACAATGGCAAGATGGAAGAATTAGGTTCCAAAGTAGAAGGCAAAGCAGTAGGTTGCAAAATTTGAGAGGTCATTTTTCAGTTGTGGTTGTCAGGAGTTTTGCCCCAGTCATGGAAAATCTGGTAACAAAGTAATATTATTGCTTTCTTTTTCACCATGTTCTTTAAATATCACTTTATTATCTTTCATTCATTTTTTGTGTGTTCATCAAGTTATGCTGTGCTAGAAGTTTTCATGTGTCACGTTAGATAATCATAATGGTAAGCCATCTGGCTGGCACGTTAGGCTTCAGTATGAACATGTTCTTTAACTGGACCATTTTCTTGAGTGTTGGGGAGCTCTTGCTTCTGGCCAAGATGTCTTGGTGATGAGCAGAGCATGGGGAAGATGGGAGGAGATGGGTACAAAGCCAAAGAAGCCAAGGTCTTTAACTAGTTGGACAAGGTGACTAAACAGAAACCTTAATGAGTATCACCCAGTTATGTCACCGATGTTTCAAACACATCTTGAGAAGAAAACAATCAAGGAAAGAAGTTGTTAATATGATAGCTCAGAGGCCAGTGCGCTCCTTATGTCCCATAAATTACACCCTCAACTAGGTCTGTGGTCTTTACAGTAACAGTAAGAGACTGCCAGTAAACACAGGAGGAAAAAATGAAAGCATTACTGTAATGGTGAGCTTGCCCATTACTGCGATAAAATACCTGATGTCATCAACTGAAAGGTTGCAAACTTGAGTTTGGCACTGATACTTTCAGAAGCACTGGTCTTTGATCCATTTGCTCAAAGGTAAGAATATTATGGCTCGCGAGTGGAAGTGTGGGTCACAAGAAAGCACCGTGCTTCATCGGGAGGACGGCCAGCAAACAATATGAGGGACCCAAGCCCCAAGCCCCGAGCCCCAAAGGCATGGCCTCAGTGACCCAACTTCTCCCACTGAGCCCACATTGTAAGAGTGGATTCAGCTATGAACACCAGTGGATTAAGCCACTGGTAATTAGAGTATAACCACGAGCCCTTCTCCACCCCACGAGTCTCTTACACCAAGCACTCACAGGGGAAGGCAAAGAGAAGGATCACAAACAGTAGGCACAGAGGAGGGATCACAAGCGATAAATAGAGGAAATGCATAGCAGGGACATCATGGACCAGATCCAAGTAAATTCAAAAAGCAGTGATAGCCAATATTTACTCTACGATATACACTAACTATTCCACATAAGTGACAACCTTTAGTTTTCATACCAACCTAAAGTCATAAGAAATTTTATTGTTGTAAAAATACATAACGTGAAATCTACTATCCAAAAATCCTTTAAGTTTACATGCCACTCTTGTTAACCATAAGTATAACTTCATAATCCAAATTCTAGACTAACAAAAACGGATATCCCAGAAACATGTGAAGACTGCACGGCCAATTCTCCAAGATATACAAATGTCCAGGGAATATATGAAGACACGATCAGTATCACTAATCATCATGCAATGGAAAATCAAAACCATAACCTTTATTTGCTCATACTTGCTAGTATGAGTACTATTCTCCTTTCAAAAAGATAGATATTACAAGGACATTGAGCAATTGATATAATCTTACATTGTTTTTTGTATATAACATAATGCTGCCACTGTGGGAGGCCATTATGTTTTCTCGACTATTAGGAATAGTACTATCATATGATCCCATAGTCCTATTGTTGGGGCTTATATATAGAAGTACCCACAAAGCCTCATAGAATCATAGGCATAGAATTTCAAGGGTGGATTAGGAAGTGGTTTAACTGTGTCACATTGGGTCCAGGGTGTGGAGAGTAGAAGCGCCACCCAGGGTGTGGGTGACATCACTGAATAGGTTTGCAGCTGGAACATAATATAAGGAGAGCGAGAAGGCAGGTTGGATGAGTTTTTATTGCGTGGCTTCTGCTGCTTCTGTGACTGCCTTTGCTGCTTCCTGTCTTCAGTGCCAGGAGCTGTCGCCTCTGCTTGTGATGCCCCTCTGCCGTGCTGCCTCTCTGGAACCAGCTCATAATGGACCCCAACCTCTAAGGACTGTGAGCTTCAATAGACTTTTCTTTCTGAAAGAACAGAACCTTGCCCTCTGCAAAAATATGACAAACCTTACCTTACCCTAACCCTTACCAACATTATGCTAAGAGGGGAAATAAGTTTAGGAGGAAAAATATTGTCTTTAATTATATGAGAAAAACTGAGAATCAGAAAGTAGAATTTTGGGACAGCGCAAGAGGTAGATGGATGGATGGATGCTTCTCAGTTGTTCTACATTTGTTGTTCTTCTTTTTTAATGCAAAAACTGAAGGACAGAATGACTGTCTTGGCTACTTTTCTCTCATTGTGGGACAAAACATCTGACACCCCAAATTAAGGAACAAAAGGTTTATTTAGCACACACTTTCGTGGAGGCTTCAGTCCATAGTCTGCTGGCAACAAGGCAGCGAGGCACATGGCAGAGGGCAGCAGCTCAGGGTGGTCGAAAACGGCAAATACCAAAGGCAGCAGGAAGGAGCAGCAGTGGCACAGGCCAGCCTCTCTCCTTCTGTTGCCTTCAGGCTCTGTGCCCCAGGGTGGGTGTGGCTCTTACACCCATAATCCCAGCAGCACTCAGACCTATAATCCCAACCTTGGATCATGAATTATTCACATACTCTACAACCACACCCCAGTGATTCCATGAGGCTTTTGGGGGACATCTAGATAGGAACCATAACAATGACCAAGTGTATTGACCAAGAACCCAGGGAAAGGTAGTGGTAGGGTTTAAAGAGCACAAATTTGATGGTGTTACTCCAGAGCTCACACCCTTGAAGCCACTTAAAATGTTCTGGAGCTATTGAACATTTAGGCTATCATGTAGTACATATCCTCAGTATAGAAGAATAATCACTGCTATGCCTTGCTTCCAGGTATCATCTCAAAGCGTCACGTGGAGGTAGGGTGGATGCCACAGGAGTCAAGGATGCAATGCTCAGTTGATGTACTGTGCTATGCCACAATTAAGGCATCTTGGGTGTGAGTGCTACCCATCCAAAGGGCAGTGTTCTTCATAAGATGAGGAGTCCAAAAAGATCATTCGTGGCTGTTTGCCACTGGCTGCTTGCTCTTGCTCTTGTCTGTCTGCCAATGGCTGTTTCTTCTCCGGATGCCGCTCTACCATGCCACCCTGCGCTGGAATCAGGCAATCAGGATCTGGAACCTCTATAGACTCTACTGGCTCTGCCCCCTGAGAGCCTCATCAAGCTTCTCTTCTGTGAAGCGTGTTACTCTTCAGCCTCTGGCTTACCTCCCAACTTCCCCCTATTTTCACTTTTCCCTCATGTACGATTATGAGCTTTTCTCTTAGAAGATGGGTTTACTTTTAGTGCTTCAACCTTCCCTGAGATTATTTTTTTTCCCCAAAGTTTTAAGCTGGACATTTCTGTCTGAGTCATTCCTGGTCAGAAGGGAGACAAACAATCAGGGCGGGAGCCAAAGGAACTGTGGCCCAACCGTATCTACCCGAGGAACGCCTGGCAGTGTTGTTGCTACGTGAGAACACCATGGTCCCATCCTCCCATGGGCTTTTACTCTCCCTCAGAGCTAGTTTTCAGAAACTCTTTGCATTTGGAGACCTGCAGTGGCACAAAACATTCACTGTCCAGCACTGCTATTTCACTAGCTATCCCCTGTTTAGTTGCTCAGTCTAAACCTTGGGCAAGGCTCCAAGGCTGATTTTTTCTTTTTCATCCTATATAGTTGTACTTACGTTTGATGCCATTTCTCATCGAATTTGTTCTAAGATTTATTTCATTATCTCTCCCTAAATTAGCTTTTTAGTTGAAAGCCATTATTTCTGTAAAATACTGTTACAATTACCTTAAATGCTATAATTATAAACTTCTGACCCTTTTTGGATTATTCTTTTATTTACCTTTGATCTCCAGCTGTGTATCGAAGATATCAACACTTTCTACTGAATGGCTTCCATTTTCTCCACTTCATTTCCTCACCGTTTATTTTCATGTTTAATGAAGGCATAGTTGCCACTTGACTCTTGAACCTTTGTTTTGCCCAATGAAAATTGTGGATCAGAGTAATCAATTTGCTCTATAGGTAGATTAGGGTTTGTTGTTTGTTTACTACTCTGTTTAAGTCTTTCATAACCTTGCACGTTCTAGATGAGAAACTAGGTTTCAAAAAACATATCTGCTACACTTCCTGGTACAAATGAATTTCTATAGTTCTAGTTCTTTCTTTTAAATAGTTGACATTTATTGAATCAGACATAGTTCAAATCCTGTTAAATAAATTCATGAACATCTGAATATTTTTGATTCTATAATTTTTGGACATATATCCTCTGCCAACTTTTTCTGTTTTCACTCAAGTTAATCCTGTAAATTTTAAAAAGCAGAATTGCTATTTGGAATAGGATCAGAATATATCAAAATACATTCACTTTTCTATTCTCTGGATAATGTGCTGACATCTTTCATAGACACCATCATGGCTTCACCTTGTTTTTGAGCTGCCATATCCTCATGTTTACTCAGTCCATAACGTACTTCCACACGTATTCGCACATATTATGAAGTTCCTGGGGTGTGCTAGGCCTGCGTTTGATATTAAATTCACTGCTGAATCAGCAACATTCAAGAACATCAAATCACTGAAAAGTGGCTAAGAGTACAACCAAGAGCTAATGGTGCCTGAGGACAGATAGGGTTCACAGCCAAAATCCAGAGGGTAAGGACACATGATTCACTTTCAGGGGATCTGATTTCTTCTGACAGTAAATTTGGAATATGTTATTTAAGCTGCAAAGAAAACATATTAAAAGGAGCCAGGGAGACAGCTCCATAGTACAAGTGCTAGCCTGGCAAATGCAAGGCCGTGAGTTTGAACCCAGTCCCACAAGCAAACAAACAAAAAAAAAAAAAAAAAAAGAGAGAGAAAACCTATTATATATTTCACTCTACCACCTGTAAAACCTATCAATCCCAATTTTGTAGGCTTTGCTCCCACCAAAAGAAATTAAATGAAGATGTGAATTAGTCTACGTCATAGATGGTGGGAAATGCTTCATGTTGACTGAAACACATTTTATGTATATTTCCACTTGGCATAAGAGAAAGATGTCCTTGAAGCCTGATAAGTGTGGAGCTCTCTAAGTTAGAATAGTAATATCTATACCTGATATGGGTACTTCTAATGTCAATCATGTGTGTTATGAAAATATAAGTAAGTGACACAACAATAAGTGCAGTGTTATAGAACACGTTATATATGCCAGTTGAAGAAAACAGAAATAGGGGACCCCCCACTTAGGACCCACTCAAGACCCCCCTCCTGTCCCTCTCTCAGACAGGAGCTTTCTTTCTCTCAATAAATATGTTCTGCTCATTAAAAAAAAAAATAGAAAAGAAAACAAATAGGCATGATCCTCAAAACACATAGAGAAACCTTCTCTAGCCATTAATTATGTTTCCACTGTCTCATAAAACCTTCCCATTCATACCTGCTTATCTTTAAATCTAATTATAACCCATTATCATTTTAAAGATTAAGCCCAGCCCCTTCACAGTGTGCTTTCTTTCTAATTAAGTGTTAGTGACCGAAGGGACTCAGGCCTGGCCTCCATCATCTCAGGCTTCACAGGCTGACACTCTCAGTGCAGACAGCACTTGATTATCTCCGTATTTAGCTTCCACTCCAAGAAAAAGCACCACTGAGCTGTGCACACTTGTCCGCCCCAGGCCCCAGGGCAACAGCCAGGTTAGTGATGCTGATCTTTAAAGTCAGATAATAAAATATAGATCCGTAGATATATGAAACAGAAATAGACGGAGTGAACCTAGAGATTAAAATAAAATTTTATAAAATTTCTGGCTGTAAGTTTCCCCATGGTACAGAACACAAGTAAGCAGGATTTATGGGTGAAAGCAAACAGTCCTTTTCTTGTAGTCCTGTGTTCTCTACCAGTAAGTTGTGACAATGGCTGGAAGGTTAGTTAAGTATTCTGAGAAGTTAATCATCATTAACTGAGCCCATTGGTGATGTCATTTTTTAAATTTAAATTTTTATTTTTATTTTTTGTATTTTAGGGAAGGGTTTACAAGGTGTTCAGGATCTCACTACTAGATTAGACTCCTAGTGATCTGCCTGTTTACAGCCTGCCAAGAGCTGGGATTACAGGCACTCGCCACCATGCCCATCTCAATTGCCCTCTCAGGGAGCTGCAGGGGGCGGGGCTGGCAGTGCAGGCCTAGGGATCAACCTCCTGGCCCCTGTGCCTGCTTGCAGGTACTTTAATCCACTGAGCTATTTGGCCAGCCCTAGTGCTTTCAAGATATTTTAATAAATACAAGATATGCACCATAGAAAAGAATAAAGGCAGGTTATTTCTTTCATTCCTCAGATATTAGTAAAGTACATTTGTATGACTTATGTGATTCTTAAAGCCATTTGTGTAAGCACTGTGGAAATAATTCCTTCTTTAACACGTCTTAACTCTGAAAAGGCTAAGTATCCAAATCATAGTAGGAATAAAACACCTTTATACTTGCAAAAATTTTTCTTTATATGTTTTCTGTTTTGAAACAGTATAGTGAGGATACTTAGTATTTGGAAATTATTTTAAATCCAAGCCTGGGGAGATAGCTCCATGGCCCAAGTGTCTGCCTTGCAAGCCACAACATTGTGAGTTTGAACCCTGGTCCCACGAAAGAAAGAAAGAAAGAAAGAAAGAAAGAAAGAAAGAAAGAAAGAAAGAAAGAAAGAAAGAAAGAAAGAAAGAAAGAAAGAAAATGTTCAGGGAAGACTGCCACTTGTTTATTCCAGGTGCGACATCCCCATTTGCTCATAGAGGACCCTGATTTAGCAAGCCCTACTCAGGCAGAGATCCCCTTTAGAGAGGGCTTTGCAGCTACATGCAGAAAGAAGACATGCAAATGAAAACTACACTTGCAATTTTGTCTTATGAAAGTTTCAAATGAGAAATTTCTGGTAAGGAGAAAGAAAAGCTTAGCAGTTTTTAATGCCCGAAACAACCAGCCTTGCCCTCCTCAGATCTCCTGTGAACTACAGAACGACAATGCTGACACAAAGGCCAGATGGAAAATAAAGTCCTAGCAGTTTAGTCAGTGGGCAGAAAAATCCCGAGCGCTCTAGTTCTGTACATTATGCAGTTTATAGTTCTTAATTTATATTCACCAATAATGCTCTCCAGCTTTCAGACCATATTGTTTTATTTTCCCTTGACACTTAAAAAGTGTTTTATTGTTGTGCTTTCTGGTTAAAAACAAGTGGCTCTCACTTTAAAGAAAGAGGTGGTCAATCTCTATAAATGGAAAAATAGTATTCTTTAGTAGTCATGATACCTGGGGCTGGCGAGATGGCTCAGCGGTCTACAGTGCCTGCTTAGGAAAACTTAGGCAACCATAGGGACCACGGTTCCATCGCCGGTACCACATGCTGTGCCAGCCTCACCCCCAGGGCAGGTTGAGCTGGCCATAACATACATACATACATACATACATACATACATACAGAAAGATTAACAGTCCCGATAGCCAACATATGAGCAAGCAGAACCTATGCTAAACATAAACGCACATAACATTGTTTCAATTCTCAGCACCAATTGCTCCAACGAAGAATTGGAGACATGAAATTTCCTAGAATTATGTAAAACTGAATTTGTAGGAACCAGATATTTTTTGCCAACACTGAAGAAGACAGAAACTACCATTAACTTATGCACATTTCAATTATATTAACCATTTTCCTAGTAGATAAGTGAGTATCAGTCCCTGATACAGAAATTTGAACTGAAACAAATTTCAGTTCCCACCCAGCGCTTATATTCTACTTTGGAGGAGAGGTTATTAACCAAACACACTATAAGAATAGACAGTTACTGGAGCACTTGGTAAGATTCCCTCCTAAATATTTATTGAGTCTCTAGGGCACGGCCATAAAGTAAGAATAAAAATAAAACAATATTGTTTAAAATTATGTAATCTAATGATGCTTTGTTTCTAAAGTGATTTCAGGAAGCTGAGCTTTTCTTTGGATTGGGGCTTGGACAGCCAAATCGTGACTGTGGTCCTTCAGTGCACTCATTTGCAAAAACAATTCAAAAGCTCAATTGTGAATGGCCTCAACAGGAAAAGATGGTTGATATTTCAAGAGCTGGAACTGGATCTGAGAAATATGTATTGAAACAAACACGCTCACTATTTCAACTGGATGATTTACATTTATCTTCTCTCTAAAGTCCACATCATGCAAAATGTTAAGACTTAGAATTTAAGACTGCTATGTTGATGGATGTATTTATTTTTTAAATGAGCTTCATGGTGTGAAAACTTTTCTAAATAAGTACTCTGATTTTATAAAGCAGACCACAGCGCCCGCGGACCTCTCTCACGCCAGTGCATGTGGTGTAAGTGTCAAGCCGCGCACCCAAGTCAAAGCCTTGGCAGAGCTCAGCAGCGCTGCCATTTTGGCTACTCCTCCTGAATGCCATTGGACTGAACAGTGTCTTAAATAGTGAGAGCATAAAACAGTGTGTCTGTGGGCTGGAACACCCCCAGTGTGTTTGCTCACACTCATTCCACTAATATTTAATTTGTTCTAATATTTAATTTGTCTTTCCATAGCATAGTCAGTACCTTGAGACCAAAACTGGTTATCACAGTGAATACTAGGCAGTTGCTTTTCAAAAATTATGGCAAACAGAAATGAATGTATTTCCAGTTTTATTGTATGTATGTATGCATGTATGTATCCATGCATGCATCTGGCACAGTTTCACTATGAAGCTCAGACTCATAGTGATCCTCCCGTTTTCAGCCTCCCCAGCACTGGGATTACAGGTGTGTGCCACCACACCCAGACTCCTTAGCTTAGCTTGCCCGCCAATCGAGTGCTCTCTCGTTTTAAAGTATTTTGTATGGAGAATGATTATCAGTCAGTTCACGTTAACTATCTTTATTGTAAGTGTATGAAATTTTGCCTATCACACTTTCCAGGAATCTAAATCTATTTCAGGAACATTTTTTGCACTCCTAGGCAAAGGAACTTCAGAGATAGCAAGCATTGCTTTCATGTTAAAATTGTTAGATTCCCAGGTCCCGCAGTCACACACAGGCTCCACCTGTTCCGTCACAACTAAGTGGAAAGTGTTGTGACTGCCATTCCCTTTTTACTGTGTTGGCAGTGGAAGACAGAATTATTAGTCACTTAGAGGCAGAGGACAAGCATCAGAGAGAGCGAGACATAAAGCGGAAGGGCACATAAACATAGCAAAGACAGATACACAGGCGAACTCCACACGATGGATGCAATCGTAGTCGTCACAAATGAGTCGGCTTAATGAAATGATAGAATTTTTATTACTTTAGAAAATGGGGTCATTTCAAATTTTTATCTTTGGCAACTATCAGGCACTCATTTAGGTGATGTGAGAAAACTCACAAAGAAGTGTGCATCTGCATTGTTTAGCCCATAGGAGAATAAAGAATTTGCAGTGAGCCTTCTCGGTTCTTCCGGGAAGTACTTACAGGAAGGGAGTATGACTTTAATTATTCATATATGAAGGAAATATCACTTTTTGTTGCTTGAAACGCAAAAGTAAAACACAGTTAAGAGAAATTTGCATCCCTTCTACCTTATTATTTTGGTTAAAAAAAATCTCTCTCAGATGGTAATTTGGTCTATCTCAAAGGATACAGTTCCATATGATTAAAATCGTTTTGATAATGTAAAAAAGTAATATTCAGATTTTAGTTTCCTAAAATAGACACATTCACAAAACTTTGTTATGTCATGATTTAATTTTGCTAATAAAATGCTTGTGTATGAAAAAAGAGAATATATACGTTTAAAACTTGTTGATACCAAACTAAGTCTATGCTGTTCTGAATAAGAGACTATCATAATGGTGCATGCAAATACAGGCAATACTTTCCACATGTATTAATCAGTGGCATTAGATTAACTGGTAAAATAGCAAATTTTGAAAATATTTTCTTTTTTAATCAGGGTCTCACTGTCTCACTTTGGCTGGCCTTGTGCTCACTTTTGGAGCACCCAGGCTGCTCTTAAACTTGTGATGATCCTCCTGTCTCAGCCTCCCCAGTGCTGGGATTACAGGCAACCTGGCTGCTGGGGTCTGCATGACATGCACTAGTAGGGATCAAACTTAGGACCTTACTCTTGCAAGACAGGCACTTAAGCCACTGAGCTGTGTCGTTAGCCCCTAAATCTTGAATTTTAACCGAAAGTCCAAACTCTAATTGTCCGAGTTTAACACTACTTATCTCAAATAAGCCCTATACCTGTCCATGCAACAGGCAAAGCTATAAAATCGGCTGTGAATGAGAATCTTATGGACCGCCTTTACTATTCGAGGGTCAGGGTCACTTACGAAGTTTAACATTTTTTCTCTCTACAGCTCTAATTACTAACCAACATCCTTTACTCACAGGAGGGTCTGCATCCTCAGCGTAAACTGTCGTGATCAGAGTGCCCTTGACTGCATCTGGAGCCACCATCCCCTTGTAGATTCGCTTGCTAAACACCGGAGGATAATCGTTCATGTCCTGTAGAACACAAGGCAGAAGCCAGTTATTCCGGTGAAACCAGGCTGAAGACACAGGTTCCACATGGACCCCAGCATTTCTCACACAACCTGTCTGCCATCATCCTTTCAGCCACTCAGGTCTGTCACTCCCACTTCCTGACTGGCGTCCCACAGAAGAGCACCGCAGTTCCAATGTAGTATTAATGTCTGTGATAGGGCCAGCGAGATAGCTCAGTGGTCTACAGCTCCTGCTTAGGCAAGCTTAGGCAACAGCAGGGACCGTGGTTCGATCCCCAGCACCACATGCTGTGCCAGCCCCATCACAGGACAAGCTGAGCTGGCCTTAACATAAATGAAAAAGGATGAATACCACCGGGGTACACAGCCTCTCACCCAAATGATGCACCTTTCAGGGGCCCAAGTGATGCCCAGATTTTTTTTTACTAGTGTTCTAAAAGTGCGGTGTAATGTAGCCGGGCGTGGTGGTGCACGCCTGTAATCCCAGCACTCGGGAGGCTGAGGCAGGAGGATCAGTGCGAGTTTGAGACCAGCCTGGGCTACAAAAGTGAGCTCAAGGCCAGCCTGAACTGCACAGCGAGACCCTGTCACAAATAGACAAAAATAAATAAATAAATAAATAAATAAATTTAAAAAAATAAATAAAAGTACGGTGTAAAATTCTAACTTGTTGAACAGAAGAAACTTGTTCCTTAAAAGTAAATTCTAGGAGTAAAACATAGCATTTTTTGGTGCTTTGTTGTTGCTCTTCAAAAACATCTTTTATGTTTCTGCAGGAACTATAAATTATTTTGTAGAGCATGATACTAATTAGAACATTTTGCATGCAAACTTTTTTATCGTTCGATGTATTGTGTCAGTTTAAGAAGTTTAACACAGCCACTCAGGGCCCTCACTTCATAAACATCCTCACCCTTTTGCAAGAGGAAGCCGTGGAGACGGTGTAAGCGCTACACTGCACCGTGGAAGGGAGAAAAAGAGGCTTCCTCCTCGCCCTTTTGTTCCTTTTCTGTCCTCTGCAGCCTTGAACCGTTGCCTCTGTGCCCTGTGCCACCCTGTCTTGGAGCCAGCTGATTAGGGACTGAAATCTCCCTAGACAGGAACTAAACAAGCCTTTCCTTCTTTAGTTTAGGGTTTCAGCTATTGTGTCCCAGGAGCAAGAGAAAAGTGACTAAGGTAACTAGGACAGTGTGAAATGTCCTTTGAGTGTTGTTTCTATTATAAAGAAAGATAAAATAGTTTTTTTCCTCTGACAATAGAACGATGACTTTAAGGCTTACCATTACTTATGGAAAAAAGTGTTTATTTACTTAAAGATTTAACTAGAAGGAATTTATAGGCATTTCATTTAATTTCACCATTCAGGGTGCTCATGTACTGTCACCTACCTAGTACCACTAGTTCAATACTTCTTTATAAACTGCCTCCCATTTTCATAGCCAGGGTATGGACGGAGGTACTGATGTCACCCCCTGTATTTAGGTCACTAAACTGCCCCTTGCCCACCAAAGATGAAAACCCCCAAAGAAGACACTATCTTTGCCTAAATGAACTTATGTATATGACAGAGATGAAATAAGAAACTCTGTCCTCTGAGGGCAAGATCACTCTTTTTCAAAAACATTGGATAATTCACTGAGAATCCTTTATCAGATTTTTCTGTTACATGCTGTGTGTAGCTTTGCCCTCAAAGCCTCATGGAGTCATTGTGGTGTAGTTTTAGAGTTTGGGATTAATTCATGATCCAAGGCTGGGATTATGGGTCCAAGCCCTGCTGCAGTGATGACCAGGAGTGCTACGCCCACCCTGGGACAGGTAGCCCGAAGGTAATGTTACAAAGGAGAGAGACTCTCTGCTGCCATTGCTGCCCTGCTCCTGCATTTTGCTCTGCTCTTTGCTGCTGCCATGTACCACTCTGCCTTGGAGCCAGCTGAGGATGGGCTGAAACCTCCAGTAACTGTGACCTAAAGTAAACCTTTCCTTCCTTCATTTTGGGCGTCAGGTATTTTGTCCCAGCAACAAGAGAACAATAATGTAAACTAAAATAGAAAATTGTTTTGTAGGAATCATAGTTTGCAGTGTTTCATGTACTTAAGGAGGTACTTTTGTCAAACATATTTAGGTACGAAGCTAAAATTGCTACTTATCTATTTTCTACATACCCACCCCAGTCACCTTTTTCTCATTTGGAACTAAACAATACAAAAGAAAAAAAAATACAGTCTTTGGTATTTATCCAGACAAAACTTTCTGACACAGTGTAATTAACCCACTGTAGACCTCACTTTTTGGAGAAGAATCAGGATAATCATCTCTTACTCTTAAAGAGTTTCTTTTTATGTCTCTACTAGACTTCTGAGTTGTGAGTATAAATAAACCTGCAGAAATAATAAATATACCTGACAGACACACTGAAAAGTAAAGGCCACCATTTCCTTTAGACATATGACATTCACCTCCTCTTTCAGGAGAAAGATTTCCTTTGTTAATCAAGTAGCAAAGGGTCTGAACAAGCAGGAGGTAGGAAGCACTGTTTCTTGTCAGCGATGGGTGGTAGGACACCGGGTGGAGGAATCCACAGGCACTGTGAGAAGCGCTTGCTCAAGTTTCTCCTGTCCTTTCCGGAGTGTTGATTAACTTAATGAATATAGATTGTGACTAAAAAGGTGAAAATACCTTTTTTGCATTTCTGAATGGTACCATCTGAAGGTTTAAAAAGGAAAGAGAATGGTCTTCTAGTTTTTGAAACATGAGTTTCTAAAACTGAGTAAACATTTATGAAATTTCTTTATCTCCCACTCACGTAGAAGTTTTCAACGTTAATAAAATATTTTAGGTAATATGCTATTTATTTCAATAGTGTATATTTCGATAACATTACATATATATATGTATATACAAAGAGAGGGACAGAGACAGACAGAGAGACAGAGAAAAACAGAGGGAAAGAAAGAGATTTTTTTAATGCTTCTACAGGGAAAAATGTGCTTTTACAATTGTGTTAATATTGTTTATAGTGTTAGTTACTGTGTTCCCCCCCACACACTGGGGAAGTATTAATTAGATTCGCCTTCTAAATAATGCTCAGTGGATACTTTTATCATCTTTTCTAAAACAACTGGTTACACACAACCATAAGGCAATAAGTAATCGAAAGCCATTAAGACTGCTTCTCCTCCCCCTTTAGTTCTCTGGCCATTGACAGCACGAAGAATAATTCAATACAGCTATGTTGTAGCAGTATTTCTTGTTGTGGCATACTGTACATATTTCAGGGCTGTAATCTTTTATTGCGGCTAGGATGCCGAGCCCTTTGCCCATGGTTCTTCCACAAAGCATTCCTTCAAATGAGAAAATTTATTGAAAGGCAATGCCAACAAGCATAATCAATAGTTCATTACATTTATGCTCCAGGGACATCAATAGAAAAATATACATAACTCTGTTTCTGTACAAATATTCTGTTATGCACTGAATTAAAGATAAACTCAGCTCTACAAAAATCATTCTTTTGTGTTGGCCTTTATTCCACTAGAGGGTAGTATGAGCAAAAACAATCATACTCTTCGATCCTCTAGTCAATTCTGTTTTTGAAACCCATAACAGTTTGCTTCCTGTGGTCATATTTGTTGATCTGAACACTAGTTAGTTTTTATGTTTCCAAAGAGAACTGTTACTACACCAGGGTTCTCTTCAAAATAATTTTATTTCTGTTTATTCAATTCTTTAACAGTACACCTTGCAATTCTTTCCATGTATGGCAAATAAATGTACCCTTAAGTGTAGTCAGCTAGCAGCCAAAAACATGAAATTGTTTCTTAAAAACTAAATTGAAAATAATCGCAGAAGCATTTCTACTTTTGCATGCCACAAAGGTGACTTAAGGACTCAGCATGAGAGGCAGGATAGGAAGCCGGTAGTAAATTTGTAAATTAGTAAGTTTAATAAGGAGAAAGAAATGACATAATATTTATCACCAAATCATGGTGAGAATGCTTCCGCATGTGGGACAGTTCCCTGACACTAAGTCTTATCTGCCTTACAAAAATGATAAGACTAGGGCCGAGGACATAGCTCCATGGCACAAGTGCCTGCCTGGCAAGTGCAAGGTCATGAGTTTGAACTCTGGTCCCCCCCCCCCAAAAAAAAAGAAAAAGAAACAAACAAATTATGAGACTAGAGCCAGTGGCAGCCCGGCCTCCTCCTGCTAATGCACACTCTCTGGTGGCCCCAGTCACCGGGCAGAATGGCTTCCGCTATCTCTGCAGTGCTGCCTCAGTGAGCATGACCCCTGTCCAACTGTGAGGCTGTTATACCCTCCAAGATCCTGTAAGGCTCATGCAACTGATGTCTGTTCTGCTTCGCGGAACGTACGGCTGATCTACTCAAGTGTCTGTCACCGGGTCGCTCTATGTTCTCCTACAGACACCAATGTTATTTTCTGTCCCACACCAGCGTCTCCTGCCGCCAGCCTGCCTCACCATTTTCTCATATCCTCGGGCTCCTGTCTCTGCCTACACGCTTCTTCACAAGGGACCGTAACAGGTCACAGCTGTAGGCAAATTCATCTTTTCCTGATTTGCACTGGGCCACATTACATACGACTGATGCTTCTCTTACACTACATGTTTGTTTGTTTGTTTGTTTGTTTGTTTATTTATGGGACCAGGGTTCAAACTCACGACCTTGCACTTGCCAGGCAGGCACTTGTTCCACGGAGCTATCTCCCCAGCCCCAATTTTTAAATAATAAAAATTTCCTTGAATAGTCTATCTTGGCCACCTAAATTTATTTTCAGGATTTTTTTTTTTAACCTTTCATTTCTGAGCTAAGAACTGCTACATATACTGGGAGGCTTTACATCCATAGTTCAGATATAAGGAAATACACACTTTGCCACAAATAGCAAAAAATGCACAAGCTCTCGGTAGCATAAATACTGATACAGACCCACTCTGAACAGATCCAGTCTGAGAAGCTTGAGATATGACTGCGAATGAAGAAAGTTATGGTGCTTAGTGGTACTGATTTTGTTGTCTAGCATGGAAGTAAAAATGCATAGATAATTTCTTGTCTGATAAACATTATGGAAACGTAAGTACAAGGGTATGATGAGAGTGTACAGAAAGTATTCCACTAAATTTGAGATTACTGGGTGTAGCTTAGGCAATTACATTAAATTCTTTGTGCACTGCAGCCAGACAATCCTTTAAGGTTGGAAGCTGACTTGGAATGAAAAACCACTGAATGATGGGGATAAGCACAGCAATCCAATGCAAAATTTCACTCCACATACAATTTCCCCATGTTTGATAGGTTAGAAAATAAATTGGACACAATGTGGGAATATGTTGCAAACTGTGTTATTACTATTAATTGGAAGAACATGTGCTTATTCTGACCTTAATTTTGAACAGATTCCGTGTAATAGTATAACTATAATAGACATTCTTTCTTTTTTTTTCTGGTGGTGGTACCAAGGATTGAATTCAGGACCTTGTGCTTGTCAAGCAAGCACTTATTCTACTGAGCTATCTCCCCAGCCCCCTATTCAATATTTAATCATAATAGAGTTGTCTTTATTAACAATAACAACAACAACAACAAAAACTAAGAAACTTGTACTGAAACCACATTCTTTGGATGCTTAGCTTTAACAGAAACTTCACTAACAGGAACTATTGTATGGAATTTCATTCCATTCCACTCTACTCTATTCTTTATTGGAGTGGAAAAATCACACTGTTCTTTCATAATATTCACAATGCATGCTAGCATATTTAATACTCTTAAGTGAAAGGCCGCAGTATAGAAATTTGTTTCTACACAGTCCAAAGTTTTTTTGCTTATAATTAATTTTTATCAGACATCTATTATGTACCATCTTGAGGAATGCTACAAACTGTATCCTGAGAGATGCTTCTAAGATGCTGATAGCATGCACTGTTATTGTTTGGAATATTACATGGCTTTAGTGGATCAATATTTCAGAGACTACACTGAATATTCTAGAACATCAAGAGCATGTAGCCCAGTGGGTGACAGCTAGCTCACCAAGGTAGATCTAGCACTGCAGCATGTGGGACTTGGTGGTGGCAAAAGAACCTGATGTGAAATGAGTGATAGCACCCACAAGTCAATGGGTGTCCTTAGACTTAACAGCATCCCTCATTCCACTGAATGGCATTAAATCTCTGGAGCCTGTGGCAGGAATATTTCTGGTTTCATGTCCCTTGGCAATTAGGTGAGAACGTGGTTGTCAGAGAAAGTTGAGAGGTTTTATTGGGTCTATGTAGAAGGAGATTTCTGATAACTTCCAACAACCAGCAGCTGACATTTGGGAGCCGTAAGAGAAAGCCATAAACATGTGAAGTGTTACACCTTGTGGAATTCTATTTTCAACACTGTGCAGGTTCATGTTTATTTGTTTTACTCTAGTTGGGCCCTTAGAAGAAATATGTTCCACCTTAGGTCTAAAATATTATTAATTACATTTATTGGTCAGACAGACAGACAGACAGACAGACAGGAAAAATCATCATGGGGAATATATTTCATCATTTTTCTTTTTTCCCTCCCCTCCCTTCAACTATTGTTCCTTTTATTTACAAAAATACTGTATCCATTTTTTATTACTGTTTTTTCTTTTTCCTTCTTCCTTACATTCCTTAAGTCCCCTACCCAATTGAACACTTTCTTACTGTTTCATAATACTTATTATCTTTTACGCATTTTGATCCACACTTACACTTTCCATTTCTCATGTCAAAGAAACAATGTGATATGAAAATATGTGTGACCAATTTATTTCACTTAAGCGTATGGTCTCAAGATGCACCCAAGAACTACCTCTTATCACATTAAATTGAAATCAAAATGGATCAAAGATTTAAATATTGAAACAGAAATACTAAATCTACTGGAAGAGAGAATAGGTAGAGCTCTTGAGACATAGATGTAGGGAAATTCTTTATGAAGAAAACTCTGAAAAACATTAAAAAATAATTTTAGAAAACCTGGGACCTCGTCATTGTAAAGCTTTTGAACAACCAATGAAATCACCAAGAGAGTAAAGAGACAACCAATAGAGAGGGGAAAAATAAATTGCCAACAGCTTCTAAGGATTAGAAAGGATTACTATCTATAACATATACAAAACTAAGACAACATCCTCCACCCCAAATAAAGACGCAGTTCTAAATGGACATCTGAAGTGCTTATCAGATGAGAAAGTAGAAATGATAAATATATGTAAGGAAAAATGCTCAAGATCAGTGCTCATTTGAAAGATGAAAACTGAAATAACCCTGAGCTTCCATTTCACCCCAGAAGAATGGCTATTATTAAGAAATCAATCAATAAAAGTTGCTCCTGGGGCTGCAGTGAGAAAGGAGGAATTCCCCATTGTTGGTGGGAGAGCAGACTTGCGCATCTACTGAGGAAATCACTGCGGAGGTTCCTCAAAAGGCTAAAATTAGAGGTTCCATTTGGCTCAGCTATTTCTTTTGTGGATGTCTTCCCAAAAGTATTAAAAGGAACAAACCACAGAAATATAAGCACTCATGTTTATAGTAGTCCACTTTGTAGCTAAATCTTGGAAACAGCCCAAACACTCATCAGCCTATGCAGAGATAAGGATGTGTTTCTTTTTTGTACAATGGAGTACTACTCAGTCATAAAGAAAGATTAATTTAAGACATTTCTGGTCCTGAAATTTTAGAGTAGTTGTCCATGAATATATCTTAAGAAACTACTGATTCATCCCCACGACATGCTCCCCTAAAAGTGTTCACATTCTGCAAACTTGATGGTGATTATATTGGAAAGAGCACACTGATAATAATTTCATAGCACAGAATATGAGAGGAGAAATACTGGAACCTGGATCAAACTCAAAACCTCGGACTTCCCAAGCAGTTTTTATGACATGGAGCTAATTCTTCTGAACAAAGATGAAAAATATTTGAAGACATAATCCAAGATAAACATTTCTTCAGTCCAAAGAATCTAAGAAAACAGTTTGTAAGAATGGTGATTAGTCTGTTCCAGTAGACTTCCGTTGTAATTACTTTTAATCATCTTTAATTAGACAGGCAAAGGGTAGATGTTGCAAATTAAGAAATGTTCAGCATTTCTGATTTGAGTTCTGGACTGCGTCCTGCTCTCTCCTGAGGTGCATGACTTCTCTGACCCTACCAAAATCAAGACTCAGCCAGTCCTGGCTCAGAGGAGTACAAGGCCAGGCCCTTGGGATTTAGTAGCTACCACCTGCACAGGAGGCATCTAGAAAATCTGTCCTTCTCTAGAAGGGACCTTCCTCTCTTCTCTAGAAAATGAACTCCTTTGAAAGATGACAAGCACAGCTCTGTCTTCCAAGAGGCCCTCTATGCCATACCCACGTTGGTCTTTAGGGATGGCTTTCATTTGTGAGCTCTGAACGTGTCTTCACCCACACCCACACCTGCACGCTCTGTAACGAGGAGACGCGGTCAGGGTGAATTTATACCCCATGCTCCCTAGAAGTGACACATTCTGTATGTCTCCCACTGGAGTCTTTCACGGGCATGACTTCTCTTTAAATGATGCCTAATGCCATACCTCAACTCACATATTCTCTGATCTTTTTTGTTTTTAGGATGCAACACAGGAAATATTTCATTTCTGTGTGTTTTTAAAATATACATTATGTAACATTTGTCTTTTTTTATTTCAGTAAGGGTCTACAGGGTTTACATAGGTCAGGCTTGTAGTGATTTTCCTGTTTTCGGTGTTCCAAGCGCTAGGATTACAAGCCCGTGCCACCATGCTTGGTTTGAATCGCCATCTCAGTGCGCCCCAGCGGCAGGGCTGGCATGACACTCCAGGGATCAAATCCCAGCTGCTGCATCTGTCTAAGCAGATGCTTTAGTTCCCTGAGCTATTTGGCTGGCCCTAGCATTTAGTTTTAAGGAATAATTTATATTGCATATTAAATTTGTAAGGCCACATTTTACACTGAATGTTACTGTTTAAACTGTTCAAAAATTTGTTTTTATTTCCCAAAGATTTCTCATATAATGTAATTTACTGTTATTCCATCTTCATTTGTTATAGACATTCAAAAAGATATATAGCACAAAAGATGTGCTTGTCAATGCTTTGCAAGATCTTGGCCATGAAATATGTATTATTTGTAAGATGGACACAAATAGTATTTTAGCGACATTAAGAAAGCTTTTTGGAGGTGGTTATGATAAATTTTATGTTATAAATAGTGCAAAAACCTTCTTCTTCACAATTCTCCTTCTAATTTTCCCATCTGCACTCCAAATTTAAATGGTCGGTAGGCTAGACATTAGCAACTACATCTTTTCTTTTTTTTCCTATACTTTACAAAATAAATTACGTTTTTGCTCACTTTCAAAGGCAAATCTTCAAGATGTTTCCTGTGTGGTGATTGCTTTAGGCACAAGTATCTCTTTAGCAAATGCCATGCAATTATGTTATCAGCAAAATAGCCTGTAAGTGCTTCAAGTACACAGACCAATGGCAGAAAATTTGCAGGTCTTGGGAGAATCTACATTTGTGGAGAAATGAGAACTATACTCCACTCTTCCTACTGAAACAATGACCATATTTTTGTTACTTTATGGGCTTTAGCGCAAATTTAAATTTATACTTCCTATATTATACCTTGACTTACTAGAACAGAAAGAAAATCAATTGTTGATCTTCATATGGGAAATTTTCATAAAGTCTTATAATACTTGTATCATTTCAAGACCAATGACAAATGATCTTGAATATATAAACATACAGTATTATTGTTTCACATATAAAGAAGTGAAAAATAACCTTAGATAAGTCACAGAAAACCACCAATACATGAATCAGTGGGAGAGCTGGCCTCCGCTAGGTAAGATCTAGGAACTGAGGCAATGAAGTTAGAACAAATCTCTCTTCCACATGAGGAAAAGATCCCACTGGAAGTGACTTTCACAATTGGTTGCCTCTGCCTCAAATGATAGCTTCAGCTTTAATCAAAGTGTAGTCTTAAGAGTGAAGAATATGTTTAAAAGACAGGCTAGGTAAGCAATGAGGCTCACTAGGGAACATCTTGACTTGTGTGATATAGCTGCCCCCAATTTCATTCTACTGACTATGTCTTTTAAAACAAATAATCCAAACTGAATTCAGAGAAATGAATGTGGCTCCATGAGTTTTTGTAACTCTGCTAGTCATTGTGTCTTTTTTATTTTAAAGATTAAAAACAATGATGTAGAATTTCAAAACAAGATAGGGGACTAACAATGGTATTGTTTTCTTCAAAGTAGCTGCTCAGATTACAAGATATAGACATGAAAAATTGATCAAACAACATGGGAGCGAACTGTTCTTTCTAATAACCTAGTACAAATTAGTACTATAATTACCTATCCAATATATTCCCTTCCTTCTCTCCTTTCCCCTATTCTAGTTCTTTTCCTTTGAGAAGGTTCCTCATTCACATTATCTTTTGAACATTCTGAAGCTTGTTTACTCTTTTGGTTTCTTATAGTAGGGTCCAAATACCCATTTACTGAAGAATGGGCTAAAAAATGTGATATTTTTATCTAACAGAGTACTACTTAGCTATGAAAAAAGACAAACTCAAGGCTTTCAAAGGTAAATGGAAGCAAATTGAGACCATTTTTATAAATGAAATAAAGAACTACGCAGACTGACATGTGTAACATCATATTGTCTCTCTATTAACCACATTTCCCCAAGATTGAAGGCTTTGTCACTTGATCATGTACCATAAGTAACAAGTCTTCTTTGCTTGATGAGCCACTCAGTAAATGAATCATTTTTCTATTTTCAATATTTAAATGTTCTACGCTACAAAGTTGTGTGAATGAGAAAGGCCAACCAAGGTAAGATGACCATTAGTTTTCTCTTGGTTCAGAAGCGATTTTGCTGTCCTTGATCCAAGCCATTTCTCATCTGCTCTCTACAATGATAAATACCAACCAACAGGGTTTTTCTGACAGTTCACTGGACTAAAGCACTTGCTTAAGCAGAGTGCAGTGGCTGGGTCTGAGCCCCAGCATGCCATGCTGGGCCCACCCCCAGGGCGTACTGAGACAGTGACTAAGATTGGATGTGGTGGTGCACACCAGGGCGTAGATGGCTGAAAACAGGAGGATCACTAGGAGCTCAATCTATGTAGTGACACCCTGTAGAGCCTGTAAACCCTGTACTGAACACAGAAAAATTAATTAATTAATTAATATTTTGAAAAAATAGCTCTAAACCTCCAAACCCTATAGCACAATAATTTCTTAGTGTAAAATATCATCTCAAAATTCAAGGTAGAGAATCTAAAGCTCTTTAGTTTTATAGTGACTGTTGTTCCTTTCTGAGGCTACCAGAACACAGAAATTCATGTTTCCAGAAGAGGCAGACAAAAAAGCAAGCTGTCCAAGAAAACATGTTGATTGCCAAGATTGCGATTTCCGTAGAGCACTTAGTGTGCAGTAAAATTTTATTTTCCTGAGATAGGCATGTTTCCAATTCCCCGAGTACACAAATTTCTCAATGAAAAGAGTCAGAAAATAAAAGAAGGAAGCATGTACTAACAGGAGATCCTGAAGTAAAAGGAAAACGGTCCATGACAGAGCTCTCCAGACAACTTCAGAATATGAGAGTGGGTGAGATAGGCAGTCTGCCTACTTCCCAAGGTAACTTCGAGCTGGCCGTATTAATTCCAGAAAAAGTAACATCAAGCTAGTGTTGGCAGATACACTTGGTCAAATGTAAGCAAACATAAGGGAGTAATTCCTGTGTTCCGTTTTATTGTAATTGCAGGATCACCAAAAACAAAAAGTAAAACCAAATTTCTGATTTACAAGAACATCATCTCATAAGAAAAACTCAGTTATGCTAATTTCATATTAATAAACTCTTAAATAATCTATGCTTTCTTATTTAAATTTTGTTATGTGAGAAAATCAACTGAATTAATCTAGATACTTTTCATCTTAACAATGAAACAAAACTCTTTAGAGTTCAGTCTGGCAAGATAGAATCAGCGGACTAAAGCACCTGCCTAGGCAACTAGAGGGACTATGGTTGGATACCCTGAAACATATGTTCTCCCAGCTCTACCCCAGGAGCAGGCCACAAAAAAAAAAAAAAAAAACTAAATTAAAAAAAAAAAAAAAAGCAGCTAATTTTTAAAATTCTGTTTCGCCACACTGGCCACAGTTTCTCCTGTTCAGTCCAGCCCTCAACCTTCAAGGCCTTGATGTACTTGTGGCACCTGACTAGCTGTCTAAAAACCTTGGATTGGCATGGAGATCCGATAACAGCAAGCTGAAAGGTTGAGCCTAACAACATATCCCTAAAGGCTCTGAAGCCAGGTGGTGTGTAAGAAAGCCAAAGCCAAGAGACACCAGCGGCTGCACGGGCAGAGTGCTGCCGCCTTCAGGCACTCCTCCATGGGAACCTCCTCTCATAAGCTCTACAGCTATTCTTGCTTTGGTAGAGTCGACACACAGGTGTCTGAGGTAACACAACCCTCAGTCCCTCTCTGCATTTTCTCCTCCTTGAAGGTCTTACTAATTAACCAATTAAGGCCTTACCCACCCTATCCCAGGTAGCTCACCACAGTGGTAATCAGTCAGGGCATGTCCTGTGTGAAAGGGGACATGATAGGCTGTTGGAGGCAGTGTCAAAAAACTTGCTTTCCAAACATGAACAATATTAAAGAGTTAGAGGAGGGCGCAGTAAACACAGAAGTCATGGCCTGTGTCCTAAAAGGTTGGAACCAGCAAAGTATATCCAATCCAAGCAGATTTGAACTAAGAAGCAATGAGACCAAGTTAAAGCCCCTGAAAATATGAGCTAGTAAAAACTAAAAACACAAAGGCAGTGCTTCTGTGAAATAAACGTGGCTTTTCCAGAAGTTTGTAGCCAGTATATACTGAGAGTTATTTCTTCTTTTGAAACAAAATTATCGTTTAGAAGAAATTACATCATTTTCTTTAGTGAACTTTTAAAAATTACTCTAAAAACACCATTAAAATTTGTTAAGTAAGCTGGGCGTGGTGGTGCACACCTGTAATCCCAGTACTTGGGAGGCTGAGGCAGGAAGATCAGTGCAAGTTCCTGACCAACCTGGGTTACAAAAATGAGCTCAAGGCCAGCCTGAACTACATACATAGCGAGACCCTGTCTCAAAAAGGAAAAAAAAAAAAAAAAAAAAAAAAAAAAAAAAAAAAAAAAAAAAAAAAAAAAAAAAAAAAAAAAAAAGTTAAGCAAATGTAATGGAATTCAAAAAATATTAAATAAAGTGTACAAGGAGAATTAGTGTTTATTTTACTGACAACATATACTATTTTTTAGGCTTTTTTTTTTTTTTTAATTTGTTCAGTACCAGGGATTGAACTTAGGAAGTTGCACTTGCCAGGCAGGTGCATATGCTCCTGAGCTATCTCCAAGGCTCAACACATTCAGCAAAGCCCTCTCTTACAGAGCAAAAGGAATATGGCGATTTGCATTTAAGTGACTATAAGCAATAAAAAGCATAATAATTAAGTAAAAATATTTAGTTACTTTTGTAATGTAGTATGACAACAATTATGACTGATTTTTTTTAAGCCAGGACAATTATGTTTTTTAAAATAAGGCACATTGCCTATAATAGTAGCTTATATAATCAGAATTTTAAAGCAAAATTTAAACACATACCTAAGCAAACCCTAATTAGCAGTTATTTTTCCTTAAATGACATCTGACTAAAAAACTGAACAAATCATACTAAATTGTTTAGATGAAAGTCTTTTTGTTCTATTATAAATTTTACTAATAACAAATTTTAAAATTATTCCTATGTATCACATTCTCAATTGTTTTTGTACTTTCTAGGGAAGGGTTCGTGGGGGTATTCAGGGCCTCACTACTAGATCGGACTTGCAGCAGTCCACCTGCTTATAGCGTCCCAAGAACTGGGGTTACACGTGCTCACCAGCATGCCCCATCTCAACTGCCATCCCAGTGTGCCCTGTGGGCACGGCCAGGATAGCAGGCCTGGGGGTCGAACCCCAGCCTCTACGCCTGCTTGCAGGCACTGTAATCTGCCGAGTTATTTGGCTGGACCTCAATTCTTAGATTTCTTGTTTTCATAGAGAAAAACTGTCTAATTACATGCTACCAGGATATATGATCAACTTACAAGAAAGACATAATTTTCAAATCATTGCAAAATTGTGCCACTGCATGCACAAGTAGTAATAGATTAGATTAAAAATCATGCTATTACTCATATTTGTGTCCCAATTTTTAGGTGTGTATATAGATGTAAACACAGTATATCTAGAAAATAAAAAAAATATACAGTTGAGAAGGCAAAATCTCCTAATCTTGTTTGAACCTTGTAAGGATTTTGTGTGGAAACAAAGTTATTTTAAAATAACATGAAACAATAAATCAACCAGTTGGAACTAAGCTTCACACAGTTAAATCACTGAGGTTGTATCTGTTCATCATTGTAAGATATCCAAAGATTAGTAACTTATATAAGCAGGAATCATTTAATATTCCAGTAATAGTAGATTTTAAGAAAAAAAAAAACTATTTTGATGAGTTAATATCTCTGACTGCTAGGGGACTGCATACTACATTTTCAAGAAATGCAATAAAAGTTTGTATGCTTTGTGCAGTAGATAGCTACTGACTGCCACTATGTTACTGTCTGGTCACTCTTGCTGCTTTCTGAAGCATATCTAGAAGACGTTTTTGTGAGTGTCTTTATGAGATATGAAGAAAGATGCACAGAATATCGTCGCCAAGTGCTAGTGAAGAAAAGACAGCCTCCTAGAAGCTACACTGTGCCCTTACCTACTGCTTCCATTTATCTGGCACCGTGCGACTTCTGGGTGTACAGGAAAGTCAAAATGAGCACAAAGGTAATGGCTTTGCATCAGAGCAGGACATCAAGGAAGCGAGGACAGTGAGCAGGTAGGGAGACATGCAAAGAAAGACCTCAGGTACTGTCTCGGCAAGCGCCAAGACTGACGCGAAGACTGTATCCCAAGCCAGTGAAAGGGTTTTTGTTTTGTTTTGGAAGATAATGCCAATGTGTCTTATACTGATATATAAATTAAAAAAATTAATTAAAAAAAAATAAGCTCCATTTTTAAAATCATACCTAGTAGTTAGCTTTGGCATTCTGCATGATCTCCAGGATAAAACAACTTAACAAAGCCACGGAGTCAAATGATTTGATCACATTATGTCTGCCATAACATGAACAACTCCAACAGACCAGAGACGGTGGTTGTTAGAGACTGAATTGTAATACTATAATATAAGCCTGAACTAAATATTTATTCTTGATTTACATATTTTCCTTAGTACGTGTCTAAGCACATAGACCTTATTGTTTTAATACAAGCCTTTTTTGGGGGGTGGCGGCAGAAGGGCCTACAGGGTGTCCAGGGTCTCACTACTACATCTGATGCATAGTGATCCATCTGTTTACAGCCTCCCAAGACCTGGGATGACAGATGTGTGCCACCACGCCCAGTCTCATTTGCCTGTCTCTGGAAGTGCTGGGGGTGAGGCTGGCATGGTAGGCCTGGGGATCATACCCTGGGCACCAGAACCGGCTTGCAGGCACTTTAATCCACTGAGCTAATTGGCTGGTCCTTTAATATGATCCTTGAGTTCTACTGTCATCTTCTAAAGTCTTGGTGATAGGCATCGGTCATGTATTTTGCTGTAACTTCAAATAAATTGTGAGTCAAAATGTCTACATAGTTCACTCCATTACCTGTGCTCACCTGAATTGCTCATGGACTTGTTGAAATATTCCAAAAGCTCCTTTGTGAACAGCTTCACTGATAATCTAGACTTTAAATCTCTCTTTCCTTCTCGCTCCTTCATGCTTCTGTCTCTCCATCTCTCTCTCTCTTTGTGATTTTCCCTTCTCTTTCACTACCACTCTCCCTCTGCCTGACTGATGCTCAACTCAGATTCCTATTTCTGTCAAGAAGTTTGTTTTGTTTCTTTGTTTGTTCAGTCATTCAAATTTCTATGAAAGGAGGGAAAAAAATAAAACACTTTCTCATTTCTATGTTTTTTTTTTGTTTTGTTTTTTTTGTTTTTGTCTTTTTGAGACAGGGTCTGGCTATGCAGTTGAGGCTGGTCCTGAGCTCACTTTTGTAGCCCAGGCTGGTCTCGAACTCGCACCGATCCTCCTGCCTCAGCCTCCCGAGTGCTGGGATTACAGGCGTGCGCCACCACACCCGGCTCAAAATTTAATTTCATCTCCCAGCTCAGTAATCCCACTCCTGCTCAATTTTTTTTGATGGTACCAGGGATTGAACTCAGGGCCTTATGCTTGCCAGGCAAGCACTTATTCCACTGAGCTATCTGCCCAGGCCCTTCTATGTTTTTCTATGACCAAAACAAAGTACTTTTCAACACAGTGTGATCTTGCAAATACATTTAGTCACATCATCTAAAAGGCAAATGTCATCTAAAGCCATTTGTGTTATGCACATCTCGTAAATTAAGATTTTTCTTGCAGAGATATGGCTGGCACTGAACTGCATACATCAGTATGTGATATTCAGGCTTCTGCTTTAAAGATCACCCATGTATTTTTATAATACATTAATTTTAATATGTTAATATTATAATAATGTTAATATTATAATTTGTACAATGGTCTCAATGAGAAGGGTGTTTTGTTATTTTATTTTATTATTTTATTTTATTTTGCGGTATCAGGGATTGAACTCAGGACCCTGCCCTTGTGAGGCAACTACTTATTCTACTGAGCTGTCTCCCTGGCCTGGTGCTTCATTATTAAAGAAGCATAGAAATTTGAAATGTTGGTATGAAGTTCAGGTGATCATTACAGAATGATTTAGAGCTTTATAGAATAGTTTACAGCACTGTTCTCTTGTGTCCACTTTTAAGATGCACCTTGCACATCCTAAGAAATGAAAAGGTTAAATTCGCCACACTTTTTAAAGCAGAATATTATAATAAATGAAATAAAAGAAGAGAGATCGAAAATGCTCTGAAGATCACAGAGGTTGGTGGTGGCAGGGTTAGGCTTGAGCCCCAATCCCCCTCACTGATGAATTGTCAAACATAGACACTTGTGCTTCTAAGCCTAGCTTGTTCTGAGGTCTAAGAACTGTTACCAATCCAGAACTTTTTTTCTTTTTTTTTTTTTTTCATTTAATTTTTTAAATTAAAAAGTATGGAGCAAATGAACCTCTCCAGTATTGGGAAATTTAGAGTAATGCACAGCTTAACAAGGCTCTGATTTTCTGGAAGCCAAAGAATTAATGGCAGGCTCCAACAGCCAGGCTTCAAGTGAGTAGTTATCGCCTGTTGTAAACTTACTTTCGTACTTGACAGTATGGATATTTCTCACGCCTCTATGGTAACTTTTCAAAAAAAAAAAAAACCTGTCTTTCTTTATATAAGTGTGTTCATGTGAACAGCTGACTAATGTAAGGAAGACAGGATGCGCGGAATGGAGGTAGTCAGTTTGACGTCATGCGTACTCCTTACCTTTACTATTACTGTGACAGTAGCAATGCCGGGTGGCATTGTCCCATAAATATCAAACGCCTCTACGAGAAATGTGATGCTCGCTTCTTGATCTGGAAACACCTCATAATCCAAACTCCTCAAAAGGGATAATTCTCCTGTAAAGGGATGCAGCGCAAAAATGTGCTTCACTTCAGGGCTTCTTATCTGATAAGACACATTCGCCCCAAGGTCAACATCTTTAGCCTGTAAGGGATCACACAGAAGAATTAGAAAGGAATGGGAGAAAGAGAATTAAGATACAGCATGTACAGGGACAAATTTCCCATGGAAGATGTGATCAATATGTACGACAAATATTATCAATGAAAACAGTTAAAATACCAAGTGTACAAAAATATCAAGTAGAATAAGTTACAGAGTCCAAGACTGGCAAACATATGTAGTAGTTAGGATAGTGTGGATGTAATGATGACAAAGGAAACATTTATTAAAAGAAACACTTCTGCTAAGTAATTCTTCATGTAATAAGGAAAGTATACGAGGAAGAGGAAAAAGAAGAAGAGGAGAGGACAGGAGAAGGGAGGAGTGGAAAATGGAGGAGAGGAGAGGGCAGAAGTAAAAGGGAGGGAAGAGGAGGGAAGGGGAGGGGAAGTGAGGGGAGGGGAGGGGAGGGGAGGGAAGGG
>PVJA010014713.1:0-46849 GCA_004027025.1 Myocastor coypus | reverse complement strand
TTTTTTTTTTTTTGTATCTTCCAGGGTCAAATCCCCTCAGGATTAAATTTGAGACCATAGACAGTACTTTGTAGAACTGTTGTTAGTGTCAGCCTTCGGGACGAGTCACGGCCATTGCTTGGCCATTTTGCTTTCTGTGAAAGCCTGAGAGAATGTTTTTCTCTGGGTGACTCTCCTTAGACGCACTGCACTTCATTCACCCCTTTCCTCTGAGGTCCCATAATCTCCTTGACCAGGAAATTTGGGACACCTCTGAGTTATAGGATATTACAGCACAGGTTCTCTTATATCCTGGGTCTTTATTGACCTTGAAGGGCTAGGGCCAAAATATTGGCTATCCTTATAGCCCTTCTTTTTCTCGAATTGTCAGTCTGTTAACTTACATTCTCAACCCTCCAGCAGAAAAGCTTTGTGATACTATTATTCTATAACATAGGTTATCATAGGCTTATCATCACTGGCTTTCTGAGTATCAAATATCTTTGACTTAGTTTGTAAATGATATTTTCTGACCATCATTGATATTCTAATAACTTTCCATACAATGTGATATAAGCAGTTACACAATTTTGACACAGATATTTGGAAATTCAAGGAAATACAAAACTGTAGCCTCGTTAGCTATTCGTGAAATGCAAATCAAAACAACACTTAGATACCACTTCACCCCAGTAAGGATGGCTATCATAAAGAAATCAACCAGCAACAAATGCTGGAGAGGCTGTGGGGAAAAAGGAACCCTTCTCCACTGCTGGTGGGAATGCAGATTGGTGCAACCGTTATGGAAAGTGGTGTGGAGGATCCTGACAAAACTAGAATTGGAAGTTCCGTTCAATCCAGCTATCCCCCTACTCGGAATTTTCCCAGAAGAACTGAAAACTTCATACCATAGCGATATCTGTACACCTATGTTTATAGCAGCCCAATTTGTAATAGCCAAATCTTGGAAACAACCAAAATGTCCATCATTTGAAGAATGGTTAAAGAAAATGTGGTATTTTTATACAATGGAATACTACTCATCCATAAAAAAGATAAGTTTGAAGACTTCATATATAAATGGATGTATATTGAACATATACTCATTAGTGAAATAAACCAGACCTATATGTGTAAATATCGTATAGTCTCCCTAATATAAGTACTTTAAAGAAGAAAACAAGAACTTAAGGGCGTAACACAGCTGAATGTGATGTGGATTAAACAACGAAGTGACTGGAAGCAGACAAAGCAGAAAACATCAATAGCAAAACCATACACTTATGTACACAGGATGAATCAGATATTGGTCTCAAGAACCTTCAAAAGGTTCAGCCTATTGATTATAGCACAATGTAACGCTAAAATTATGTTTGGAATACATGTCACTCTTGTCTTTTTGGTATGTACTGCTCCTGGTGTAAACTCAGTTACTGTCATTCTCTCAAGAATAGTACTTGAAAATAAGAGACTGGGCCAAAAACCATATGTTTGGGCTTTGAATTGCATGTCATAATGTGCCTTATTAGGGTACATAAAGAAAGCTAACACCTTTTTTTACCTACATGCATAGCTACCACGTCAACAATTCCAAGTGTACTTCTAAGACTCAAAGGTCCAGTCCAGGTCTTTAGTTGAGAAGAAATATGGAATATAAATTTGGTACAGGGGAAGGTTATTCATAAAAATAGATGATAGTATTGAGCAAATACTCAATGCTTATTTAGTATTGAGCAAATACTCAATGTTTATTTATCTTCCTTGTCTACAGGTAACATGTGTACTTTTTATAACCAACTTATGAGGTTGATACGATTATTACTTCTGTATTACAAATGGAGGAACTTAACACATGGCCAAGCTATTTTATTCTGTGTGACCAGTGTCTTCTTTTCACACAGGAGTGTGCAGTCCAGGGAAACATTCACCCCTTCCTTTCAAGGTAGTGTAGGTCTTTAGGCTCAGTCTCTACTAACTCAAAACCTATAGTTCAGTCTGTGAGGCTGTAATTCACAGAATATCATAGATTAGTGGGCTTCTGAAATATATTCATCACAGCTCTGGAAGCTAGAAGTCCAACATCAATATCAACAAACAGAATTTAATTTTTGTTTTGTTTTCTTACTTTTCTTTTCTTTTCTCTTTCTTTCTTTCTTTCCTTCTTTCTTTCTTTCTTTCTTTCTTTCTTTTCCTTCTTTCTTTCTTTTTTCTTTTTGAGACAGGGTCTTACTATGCAGCTCAAGCTGGCCTTCAGCACACTTTTGTAGCTCAGGCTGGTCTTTGAACTCATACTGGTCCTCCTGCCTCAGCCTTCCAAGTGCTGGGATTACAAGTGTGCATCACCACGCCCAGAAAGAATTAATTTCTGATACAGCTTCTCTCTCTGGTTTGTGGGCAGCCACCCTGCAGTGTTCTCATGTGCATTGGAAGAAAGAATGAGCCCCTGGTATCATTTCTTATAAGGTCATTAACCTCACCACATTGAGACCTTCTCTTGTGACTGCATGTAACATTAATCATCTCCTTAATGTCTCTGTCTCCAGTATGATCACAATGGAAGTCATTCAGTCTCTAATTATAGTTCTCTGCACATGACTCTCACCTTCCAAGTCTTTTACAAGCCTTTCGTCTGCCTTAATTTGAACCCCTTGGACTCATCATGGCATGACTGAAATTTCTCTCCCTTTCTTTGATGAGAATGGATAAGTTAAAGACTCATTTCTGAGTGGACTTTGTCCTTCTCACTTTGAGTCTCCACCTCTGTGGTGCTCACACCACTAAAATTAGCCACATATAAATTAACTGAGTGTCTTCTCAAGTTCCTCGTCAACAAAATCAAAATTTTCTAGTATGATTCTCCGATCGTACCTATCTACCTCCCTTTCCTTGGCACTCCATGTTTCAGTCCCAATCTAAACCCGCTCTTACAGAACTGTCACTTCAGTTTCCTCCAGCGTTCGCCATGACCACTGTCCTGAGTCTTGTTTTTCTCACGTGAATGCAAATTGTCTATATTCCATCCATCACATTAGAAACTTCATGAAGAGAATTTTTTTTTTTATCTTGATCTGCTTATATTGACAGAAATACTGGCTTTCAGTCAGGGAATTACCTAATTAAAAATATTTATTTAATGTCTACAATACACTAGACTCCCTGTTTGATGTTGAAAGCTGAAGAAAATTCTATTAATTTTTAAGCATTAAATAATTTCTTCATTTAGTGGACAGTTTGTAGGGTCTAAAAATGTTTTGAGTTTTAATAATCCTTTAGTTCCACAATCCAAAGAATTCTTGATTATTCTTTATATCATTTGAGCTAGGCTTAACTGAGCATTGCTGCATGAAAACAGGTTGACATAAATAACACATCTCTCACACAGAGAAAATATAAAATACTTGGGTCAAATCAAGGATATGGTGTCTCTGAAGATGTATGGGACCCACCCATTTTCATCTTTGTGTCCCATGTCCTTTGGCTGTGGCTATGTCTCCATGGTCTGTCTCCTATGGTCACATCTTCCTTCCTGGAAGGCAAGTGGAGAGTCATGATATTAGAAGCTCAAAAGCAGTTTCACTTGAATTTAATCAGCCAGCACATAATCATGACTGCCCCTGTGTATAGCTGAAAAGGAGGAATATAATCTTTTAGTCAGGGACACCATTATCCTCAATCAGTATTTCTTTATGAAAAGAAGAAAATGAATCAATGTTTGGGTCTTGCTATAAATACATGTCAAAAATAAAAATTAAATCTAAAATTAAAAAAAAAATACATGTCAATTTCATTGACCCTAACAAGGGTTTTAGACATTCAGTGAAAGGGGACTGCAGAATGAGCTTTTAGGTATAGTGGAAGTGTTTACAGTCATAGAACTACAATTTAATCACAGTGTGAAAATGAGAAAAATCAGTTAAAATTCGAAGTTTGCTTGTCCTACTGCTCAAATATTTTTTCTCTCCCTCAGCTATTGTTCCCAATCATGTCTTGTCAATCCACTACCCTTATTCTCCTCATTTATTAACCTAAAAATATTTTCCTAACTATTCCCCTCCCTAATCACTTTCCTAAGCCTGTGTTGACTTTCATTGTCCTGGGAGTGCTTAAATGTACATCCATCAGTGCTTCCCTAGGAAGGCTTAACATGACTAAGATTTCTTTGGTGATCAGCAATAAATTACTTACTCTTACTTTAGGAAAGACCAGAAATAGTCTTTCTAGAATGCAACTGAGAAGGGTTTCAGGGTTGGCGGTAAAGCAGAGGGTAAACCACTGAGAGCCTCACATTGGTAAGCATAATGTTGAAGTGGAAAGACAGCAGAAGGGTTGCAGGAAGAAAGAAGGTATCTCAGCAACTGCAATCCATTTAGTTTTTATTCTGTGTTAGTCCAGAAATTCCATGTTAGACTTCCTACAATTGTGGTCAGAAGCTTCTAAGAAATGTTTATGGCCACTTTAAAAAAAAATTATTTATTTTCTTGTTTCAGAACCATTGTTTGTTTATTCACTCATTTTTATGGCCGACTCAGCCCACCCTGAGGGCAGGGCTGGTGCAGCATGTGGTATCAGGCATATGGCCACTTTTGTAACATGAACCAAACTGAATATTTTCAAAGAAAAGATGAGTAACGGTAGAGCTCTGGAAGGGTCACTAATCCTGTGTAACCCGACTTCATGCATGTGTGCTTGGGAGCTAAGTATCAAACACCTTCTACTCTTTCTGTCTCTAATGTTAATCTTTCCACCAGGCTTTTTCAAGATGAAAAATCACAATGTCTTTTCTCCTTTATTTTAAACAATAAGCAACTAAATTTTTTTCTTAATGACAGTTCTAGAACAACAACAAAAAAAGAAAAAGTGAAATAGTTTTTGAGACTTTCATGAACTTATGTTCTTACCAACAATCTATTCTTAATCTGTATTAAAATTAGATGAACTAAAAATTTCAAAACATAAACTCATAAAAGCACGGAAGATAAAAGGTATGCACCAGTGGATAAGCAATGGAAGCTGAGAGTTGAGTAGATGAAAGTGCAAAGCAAGGAAAACCGAAATCAAAGTGTCTACACAAGGAACTATCAATAAAATGCAAGATTCAAGTTTGAATGTGTCTGGTAGCAAATGCAAAAGTAGAAGAGGCATTGGTCAAAAATCTATATAGAAGTTAAAGGGCTCCGATACCTGATTGCTCTGTGCCCCATAGCCCCACTGTGGCAGAACTTCCAGTGGCACAATTGGTTAGCTCACAGTACTTATGCTGATTATGGCAGAAAGCAGGTGATTTTCTCCCTGAAGAAACTATATAAAAACTGTGCATAGAGGTGAGCACTGAGCTCAACCTGCGGACACACTGGGCCCAGAGTAGGGAAAGCACTTAGCCAAGTCCTGGCCCAGCCTACAAAAACCAACACATCACACCCTTCCCCTATTTTTAGTCCACAGTTCAGGTAGCACATCACAGCCCCAGACAGAATTATTCGCAGGGAGACTGGTGAAAAGAATATTTGAGACATCGGTAGAACTGTTCAGGGATAGACAGGCTTGGCTCTACCAATCCCTTTAGGAGAGTCAGTCAGCAGACAAAAGCTGTTCTGCTCACCGATGATTTCCAGGGAGAATTTTTTTTTTTTTTTTTTTTTGTCTTTTTGAGACAGGGTCTCACTATGCAGCTCAGGCTGGCCTTGAGCTTACTTTTGTAGCCCAGGCTGGTCTCGAACTTGCACCGATCCTCCTGCCTCAGCCTCCCGAGTGCTGGGATTACAGGCGTGCGCCACCATGCCCGGCTTCCAGGGAGAATTTTTAATCCTCCTTCTTCAACATCAAAGGGCGGCCAAGATCCCTAGGTTATTCAGAAATTCTTCATATAAAAAATTAAAGATGAAAACAATCAAATACAGAAAAAAGCAAAAGCCTATGTGTAGAAAGAAGGACCTTCGAGGAACACACATGTGCATTAAAAGTTTCTAAAAATTTTTCTTGTTCTCATATCTTTTCTTTATCTTATCATATTCACAATATCTTCTTCCCTCCCATAAGTACATTATATTTTAAAATTTTGTTCTTTTCTTCAAATTAGAATTGATAGAGTAGCTGACTGTGGCTCTACCAAGAGAGATTTATCAGTTCTACAAGGAAGCTTGAGAATCAATACTAATTACACAGAAAGTCCAGCAAAACTCAAAGTGATAATTAAAGGAAAAGAAATCATAAAAAGGGAGTATGATGACTATGTGGTTCAGCTATGAGACCTACTCACTTAATAATAATTATATAAACATTGAATATGGGCAGAGTAAGAAATGGTTATATATTGGAAGTTAAGAGAGGGGTGCTTGTGTCCTTGTGTGCCATAAATTCACATCCAATTTAATAATCAGAAAGTAGATAATATTAAAAAATTAAATTTGAAGAGTGTCACTGTAAACTTATTTAGAAATATAGGAAGACATAAAAAATTAAAATAATTCAATATGGGATAATCTTAGACAAAGGAGTGGGAAGAAAATTGGTCTTTCTTCAAGACGTACAGTACCAGTTTTTAAAAGAAATTTGTGCATGAAATTAGCATGACAGTCTTAATTTTGTTTCTCCTTCTATTACACAATTATCACAATTAATTTATTTTTATTTCATTCAGTTGTAAAATGTGACCCTTGTAATATTTTATCCATTAAAAATGACTTCCAGAAAATGTGCATAATTTCTAATTTGATCAAACAAGTTCCACATCATCACAACTAATGAATGTTGTCAACTATTTTGTTATTCACCCCACTGAACAGATGAAAAATTGGTTTCTTGTTGTTTAAATGTGTCTATTTTATTCATAGTAATAGCTAAAATTAAATAACTTGCCAAATGACATTCAAAGCATTTGCAAATATTAGGTGCCACCATGTGTTTCATGTGACTACTTCACTCACTAGATGAGGCATCCACATTAATTTCCAACAGGCTAAACTACAAGGAAGGGACAGTGCAAATAGATTTGTTACTCTCAGACCTAAAAATATGCAAGATAAAAGGGCCATGTTTGGTGAAAGACTGCCCTAAAGTCCTCAAGCAACTAAGAACCTTCCAGGAATTTATTCTGCTGTGACAAAGGTGTGAAGCTCTTAGTTATTCTCCAAATGTACACAGGCAATGTCCACGCACGGAAATGAATGAAAACTGGGAGCAGAAGTAGATCTCTATGTTTTTCTTAAGAGAGGCTAAGCAGAGTGGTCACATGCCAGTCTCCAGTTTCTTTTGGCTATGTTCAAACTACTCTTGGTCAGTTTTATAAGAAGTCATAAGCACTTCAATTCTCAGTGTCTCCAATATTTTGTTATTTTGGTGGGATGTTACTTTATTTTCTTTTTATCAGTCCATGTTTGTAGTATGTAATGATTGCATCTATTGTGGGGAGTTTGTGTATGTATATAACACAACTTGATTGTTTTTTTCACCTTCCTCGCCCCCCCCTCCTTCTTTATCCTCTTTCTATCTGTATTACTCAATTCGAGTCTTAGGATTTTTCTCATTTTTTTCTATACTTATGACCATTAGAGAATTTTTATTGCTTTTAACATTTTGTCAAAGTCCACTGAGCAATTGTGCTATTTCTTACTGCTTTTCAAGCCATCTGCACATGGCTCCAGCTTTCCATGACTGGTTTGATACCATGAAAAGTGAAGGCTGTCATTCTAAGAGCTCATAGCAATGACAAATACCTGGATGACAGATTCAAATTCTAGACACACAGAAGAAGAAAGACTGCAAAGTCTGAACTGAAGATTCAGGAAAGGGCCTGAGACTGTGGGAGAAAAAATAACGGGGAGGATTTTTATACTGCACTTTAATGCTTACTGCAAGCGTCATTCATTATGGAAGTGAATGAAACTAAGTTAACCAAATGACTCGATCTGTAGGTGTGAGCCAGGTTCTATTCTTAATTTCCTCAATGCTCCTGCACTGGGAATAGGTGGGAGGAACCACATTGTAGAGATAGATGATCCTAATGGGCCCATGTGATATTAGCTGTAGATGCCATGCTAATGTGCTATGAAGGGTGAATTTTTTCTGTTCTTAGTTTTTGTTGTAAAAAGGTTTTGGATTAGTTTTCATTGTGAAAAGATTTTGGATTTGTCCCAGAGAAAACCCAATATTGTCACATAAATCTCTTATTTATTCTGTTTATATGGTGAGATACATTGACTAGTCTTCTGTTATCAAATCAACCTTGCATCCCTGCAATAAACATCACTTGGTTATGACTAGTTTGTGAATATTTCTTCGATGAATAGTGATCCTCCTGTTTTCAGCATCCCAAGTGCTGAGATTACAGGTGCATGTCACTACACCCAGTCATGACCCTTAATGACACCCAAAACCAAATTTTGGCTGGAATGATGCAGAATACAATACTTATGTATTGCTAAAGAAAATAAGAACTAGAACTAATGCAGTAAAATCAACTTTTATTTAGGAAATATTAAAATAGGTAAAAATAGCTTCACCATAAAATTTAGCTCAACTCCCAGTACAACATAGATAAATGTAGATTTATAGCCAAGGAGCAGGATGGGGACGCAGAAGTTGGAAAATTGTCAGGGCATGTGATTTTGGTTAAACAGACCTGTAGGCTTCTTGCTGTAGGCCAGGGGGCAGGTGCTGTTTGAAGAATTTGATCTGATGCACAGGGTGGTCAGATTCAGGGAGGATTCTTTCAAAATTGACTTAACTGGATTCTTGCTAAAACAAAATGATTCAAGCCTGACAGGATTAAGCCAAGGTATGAGATAGATGGCCAAAGGAACCTGGCTAGCATTTTGTCAATACTGTGGCTTAATATGAAAGTATCTCCCCTTTATTACAATTAAAATGATTGTACAACTCCATCCTAAGACATTGTTAAACCTAATAAGAACAATATTGTGATAAATTAATATTGTCAGGCTACTAACAAAACACACCAAGAAGAATGTAGCATCCTTTCAGTTGTATTGCAAAAATATCCATAAACTCAAGTTAGTATGCAAAATTAGAGAAAAAAACAAGCTGAAGGTTGTTCTATACAGCAACTGTATGCTTTAAAAAAGATTTTAACACTAAAGCTGGAGAACTGTTCCAGATTAAAGATATAAAAGGAGCATGAAAATTAAACATAATGAGTAATCATGGATTGAATTTTGGTCTGATCAAAGAAAGTGCTATCATGCATGTCATTGAAACAAACAACAGTTCAAATTTAAACGTGAACTGTGTCACTAGAGATGCCTCACACTGCTAACTATGATAAGATTTTGCCAGTGGATTCATTTTGTGGACATGTGCTCTGAAGTGTTTAGGATAGAACAGTGCCTCTCCAAGTTACTTCCAGTGTCTCAGAATAAATAGAAATGTTCATGTGGGTTGGAAAAAGAGGAAAGGAAAAAGAGAAAGAAAAGGAAAAAAAGACCAGAAAAGGGGAGAATTGATGAGATGGGATAGGAGAAGAGAGAGGGATAAGAGGGGAAATGTGAAGCGATGGTTTAAAAATGTAACTGGTCAGTAAATCTGGCCAAAGAGCACACTGGACTTATTTTTAACTTTTCCATTAGTATGAAAGTACAGAAAATTAAAATTTACTCAACTCTATTGTGCAAATTGCTTCAAGGACTTTAGGGATTCAATTATTGGTGTATGGCCACCAAGAACAGCTATGTTTCTATTTCTTATAATTTATTTATTTTTATTTATCTTTTCTTGCTACACCAGGGATTGACTCAGGACTCTATGCTTGCCAGACAAGCACTTATTCTACTGAGCTATCTCCTCAGCCCTATTTCTTATAATTTAAATATTTGATATGTCATAAAGTTAAAGTCGTTTTTCATAAAGGACCTATTTAGTGCTTGGAATTGCACTAAATATTTTATCCAAATTATAGCTGATTTACACACCAATCCCATAGCATTCATTTTATATAAAGATACTCAAGTGAGAAGGAGGTAAGCAATAAAGTTAAAGTCATGCAGCTGATAAACTACTCAGAAAGGGCAGGATTTGATCTGAGGACAGCATCACTCTGAAATGCAGGCTATTTAGTTAAACTGATATCCAAAGGTAGTGTATATTGTAGGCAGATCAGTCCATTACGTTCTTAACGTTGGTGTATGGAGTTTGAGGGTTTTATCTTCCAAGAGCACGACAGAGTGTGTTTTTCTCCTTAGCAGAAGACCTGCTCAAGCTTGTCTAAAACTTTGTGGCCTTGGACTAACACCATCTTAATAAAACCCAGGTGTATTGAGCTAGATTGTGTGACACATGTTCAATTTATGTTTGATTTCAAATTAAGTATCTAGATGATTTATGGTGAAGACTTTACCTCCTTCTTTCCCATGTGAGATCTAATTTTAATCTTTAACCTCTTCCAAACTCTTCCGTGTTATTTTTACAATCACGAGAGACTGTTACGTAGCCTAGCACCTGTTACTGTTTCCTTAGGTTTTTCTCTTTAAAAAGAATGAATTTAGATTAGTGTGACTGAACCATATTTTTTCAGATCCATGAGGGGAGACATCACTTTTTTTTTAACTCTCTGAGAAGTATTTGATTATTTGAGTATATAGCACTGAAATATAATAGAGGTCATCTAAGAAGTTTAAATTTCTAAGTAATTTTCACTTTAAATGTGAAACTATGTGACATGTCTTCTACATGAAACTTTCAGCAAAGCACTCAGGACTAACTTATTTTGTTCACTGTCATCTTGCTGCAGTTCTTGATTAGTCTAAAGCCAGAGTCACTATTTCCACAATTGTGTAAGACAAGCTTTTGAGCTGGCTAAAATTAGGAAGCTGAGGAAAGGCTCCAGCCCAAGGCTGTTTTCCATTGACTTTATTTGCCATTTTATGTACTTGAAAAACCAACAAAGAGAAAAATCCTCTTTCATGAGATTTCCAGATTTTTTTCTCTCAGATAAAAGTTCCATAAAATATGTAAACAGTGGTTCTGTTATGAAACTCTCAGTTGTTTAAAGTCACTGTGATTCTTTATATATGATATAACAATTTCAGGTAGAACCTAAGCCAGCAGACTGTATAGTCTACAATGCCTGGTGTGGCTGTCAACTTTACTAGTCTGCTGTATTACTAAAAGAATCAGGCCTCTCTGTCTTAAACTAAATTTCTTCACCAATAGTCATTTTGTCTCAAGGTGCTTCTTCAATCTGAGAACGCAACCTTGATCAGCCACTAGGACTTCTAGCTGTCTCACAGCTAAAAATTTAGACATAAATCCATAATTTTTAGTTGTATGTAGAAAAATGAGGCTCCTACAAGTGTAACTGAATCACATACTGAGAATTAGTAGTCAATCTAGGAATTTGGGGGCTATTTTTGCTTATGGAACAACAAAAATAATTGCTTTGAAAAAAACCTTAGTTCATTTTTCCCAGTGGAAATGTGACATACCTATGGAAATTGTAACAGTCCCCTTATCATCACTCTAAGACCTAAGTAACTCCTAAGTGACGCTCCTAAGAGGCAGGTGTCACTCTGCTGATGGATGGACATGAACCGATGAGCACAGAAACCTCCAATCCTGATGAGCTCACCCATTCTGGGCACTGAAGGGCATTCCATTTCATATCACACAATTAGGACCAGAACTACCTAAGCAATGAGCCAGCTTTCAACTCTCTGGGTGGCAGTGGAAATGTCCTCCCTTTCCAGAACACACTGCTCTAGGAGAGATTAATTTGGGATTCTGGGGTGGCAGTCTGGGTGTTCAGTTATAGGACTCTTTAGCTGTACTCACCTGGGAGGAACCTGCAGGCAAAACAACTGGCCTGCAACTTCCACAAGTATGACTTCTCTGTTCACCAACCTGTCTCTCAGTTCTTTACGTGTTTTTCCTCAAGTTGGAGCTCACTCTGTCATTCATTAATGTAAATACCTGATGTTTATCACTTAGACGGTTATACAGGTTTTCGTCAACATAATGATAAGATAGGTATTATTCCTTCAGTAAGTCCCAAGGAAGTCAAGCAACTCCTCATAATTCTCTTGCTTTGCCGTTATGAAACTAACAGGTCTAAACCCAGTTACTACTACTGCGCATTGTATCTTTACATGGGATTTTTAAGGCTCTGAGGATAGGAGTATGATATTCACTCTAGTATTAAACTTCCTTATGGCTAGAACAATTTCTAGTTAAAATACTGGCTTTGAATTGTTAGATGCACAGCATTTTAAAGTTAACATCTGGAAACAAAAATAGGAAAGAAATACAAACTAAAACATTCCACAAAATGATTAAACTAGTTGTTACCTTTCTAATTTGACCGGGATGCATCACAAAATAGCTGGATCAGATGATCACGCATCAAGGATTCCTCCACATATCAAAAACACTAAAGAGAAAAAATATATGGTTATTTTTTCAATCATTTACTCTGTATCCTAAAAGAGGCTGCATATTGGTATAAGGAGTCCCCTTAGAGCTATAGTAGGGAGTTTATTCATTCCATTAATTAAAATCAACTTTAAAAAATCAACTTAGTTGAAGGAAGGGTGTGCACACTTGGGAAGGAGTGAAAATAATGCACCTTTTTAAGAGTCCTAGGGAAACTCAATATTACTTGTGACACAAGCATGATATAAATGGAAGATGGTGAGGAAGGTAAAGAACAAGTGGTAGAAGATTAAAAGTGACGTTATACGTTTTATAGGTCATAATTGCTTTGGAAATAAAATTAGGGTTCTTGTATATTAAGAGCAATGAGGCCACTTTACTTTAAAACACAGCAAAAGTGTTTCTTATCTACTGTAAGAAAACTGTTATTCCACTGCTGTATTGTCTTGTTCTTTGGTTTTGGGTTTTGTTTTTGGCCTAACACAAATGGCAAGCACATAGTCGAAAGCTCCTAAACTTGCTACTTCTCTGTAATCCTTTTTGAGAAGGACTTCAGCTGTAATAGTTGTCATACTTTTACTGATGTGGTCTTTATCCACCACTATGACCCTTTAACAGAAGAGGCTGCGCACACACGACAGCCATTTCAAAGTAACACAGGCAGCTTTTACCTACTCACCAGGAAACTTACATGGTTCAATATTCTATGTACAATTATCTACACATCATGCACATAGTTCACAAAATCTTGCTTTAATGAAACACATTTGGAATCTGAATTTAATGGAACACATTTTTACCTTTATGTCCTGCTTTCTGAAATAAAATACCAGTTGGCTGCAATATATGTGGCTCATCAATGAACTCTAGGTGATTGTGGCTGTTATCAGCCACCTGCACGACCTGCTCATCAACACGCTCATTTCCTTTGGCTTGTTATAAATTGCTTCCCATTTCCCAAGATGAAAAGTAAGAGCAGAGCCTGCCTTACCTTAAACTTACAGTTTAATCTGTTAATAATAGTTTTAGGTCTACATACTGCTTTTCCCTCAAATATGAACTACTTACACAGTAAGTCCATCTTCCCTGCACTTTACCACTCACTTTTGAGGCAGCATGAAAAATTGAAAAAACAGCATGAGTTGGAAAGTCTCGGATAGAGGACCTTCATCTCAGGGACAGATCATGGAGTATTCAATCTCACAGAAAAAGATTATGCTTGTATTTGAGAAAATTCATCAAAGATCCAGAAATAGCAATATTGAAAATTAAGGGCTACCAACTCTTGCAATCTTCCCCCATTTGTGATAAACAAAGACATCATCTTTATTTGTTGTTACGATAATTGTATCATGAAATTCATGCATTAAAGATTACAATATTCATGCAAACTGAAACTAAATAGACACAACTTTTAAAATCTATTCTCTTTAAAATGACATTACAATACATTGAATTAAATATTTAAATATAGCATATATGTCAACTGTGTATCACCAAGATATATGAACTGATACTAGTCTACCCAGTAACCTTTACAGTTTGCCTCTGAACTTTAGTTGATTCTAATTGACTGTGACAGGTCACTTGTATATTGTGATCTAATAACAGAGCTGTCAAAGGTATCTAACACATGACTGCATTACTTAATGATAAGACCCTGTAACTAGGGTAGGTGAGATAGCTCATCAGACTAAGAGCCTGCTTGGCCAAGCACAGGGCCTGAGGTTCAATTCCTGGCACCACATGCTGTGCCAACCCTGCCCATGGATATGCTGAGTTGGCCACCAAGACCTAGCATGGCAGCACACATCTATAATCCCAGTGCTGGGTAGGCTGAAAACAGGAGAATAACTGTGAGTCTAAGTTACATAGTTAGACCTGATTCAAATGTATCTTTTTAAAAAGACATTGTAACTATGACAGTAGGTTCATTATTCCAGCCAGAATGGCATATAGATTAGACACTTTCTTAGGCTTCAAAATTACTTTAGGAAAATTAAACAGAAGATAAAGTGCTTTAAAGTGCCATAGGCAAAAATCAGATGAATATAGTCACTTTTACTAATTAGGATACTATAATCTTATGTCAACATGATTCATAAATGCATAACATTACTTTAAAAGTGAGGTTCATTGGATTTAATTGTGACAAATATGTTATTGGCCATTGCTTAAGCCTGTGGGGGCATTTTAGCTATAAACCTTATTTTTAGGTACTTCACCTTCACTCTACAAAGCTGATATATTCATATAATTTTCTAAATTGAGTAAATCATGCTAACTTTCAATGAAAGGACTATTCAAATAACACAAAATCAGATAATTTCTTAGTCACGTATTTTTCTGTCTTTATATTGTATGTGTATGGCTAATGATGATCCATTAGCAACATTCTAGCTCCCTTCTAGGCTCTTAAACATCCCTTGGTGACTCGAAAAATCTTTAGTGCCGGTTCTGTGAATAAAAAACAAAAGTCTGAAGACATTTGAGTGCTTGCTGCTGAACATGCTAAATGAGCTAAATAATGGGAAACACATTTACAATATGCTTTAATGGCGAGCCTATCCAATTCGTGACTTAAGAGGTCAAAGTATTGGTTATTTTTGCATTCTTAGTCACTTAAGGAGAAGCAGGCTGGGAAACATGCACTCGCAGGCTTTATAAAACTGCTGCTATTATTTTGACTAATGGTCAATTATGGCCAGTGTCCTGCTGGTGGTAACACCCATGTAAGGTTGTAAAGCAGTAAGAGCTTGAGTGTCCACAGCCGCAACTGTGTGGACAGGGAGAAGCAATAGAAGAAAATAAATCTGTACTAGTAAATTTATGTAATGCAGGTAAGTCCCTAACAACTCAAAACTAGGTCTGTTATAGACAGAAGTGTGTGTGTGCGTGTACATTAACGTATATGCTCATGCATATTTATATTTGTGGCCCTAGTCAGATGCAATGATGAAGTTCAAACAGTAACTTCTCCTGTCCCCTTTATTCTACATTAAACTCTATCGGCGAGCAAAATTCCTTTTTATTCACTTACATCCTTCAGTCCTTTATAGAGAAGTCTATAATTAATAAATACAAAACTGACGTTTTTTCTACACTGAAGCAGTTTTTCAAATAGTGTGAGCTGATGAAAGAAATTCCTATTTAGTAACATTCTCAGAGAAAGTTATGTACCAAAATTATAATAATGATAAATGTATTACTGTGGTACAGTAATCCATGTTTTCCCAAGGACTTTCACTTGAAGAGTAAGAAAGAGACAAGAAGCAGAACGTTAACTTTTCAACAGCTGAGTGAATTTGTCGTTTCCATCTCTACTATTTCCATTCTTGGTCTTTTCCTGGTGGAAAATGTGATTTGTTAGCCATACATGAATATTTGTAACATGTAGAAATACTGTAAATGCTTCAATTTCTTCCCTATTAGAGTTTTTTTCTGTGTAATGTATTAATAATTAAGCATTCTTTTCCCTAAATTTTTTCACATAATGTACTTGAAATCATTTCAATTCCTGCCTAAACGTCAGACACAATGGTAAATATGAAGAATCCTTGACTAAAAATACAACATTTCCATTTCTCTCTCTCTCTTTCAGAAATTTTCGATTTTTTTTAACAGGGAAATGTATACAACTATTATATTACATTATTAACAGTGTTGGAACTCAAGAAAAGTAACCTCCAAATGATGGCGTTTTAGGGGCATGCTGAGCAATGATGCCTTAGTGAGGAATGAATCACCACTGAGGTCATTATCCTGCCCTAACACTGAGAAAACTGAACCCATGTTTGGGGAATCCTAAGTAACTGCTACACCACATGTACAGGGAGGGCATCAGGAACAGATTATTAAGTTCACCAACACTCCTGCACAGACTTTTTTGTGACTACTGTATTCTAGTTTTTGAATGAACCATTTACAAGCCATTGTCTGTTCTGCTGGCCCAGTAGAGATTTTCCCAGTTCACTTGATATTCTCCCTAGCTAATGAATTCACCATAAGTTTTCTTTTTTTTTTTTTTTCTGCTCTGAAGTTCATTTAACCAGAGAGATTCACCATTGAATTTTTACCAGAAATTCAGACAAGAACCAATGCCAATAATCCACAAAATCTTATGTGAAATTGAAAGGGAAGGAGAACTGCTAGGTGCATTCTCCACAGTCAGGGTCACTTTGATATCAAAATCAAGCAAAGACTCAACAAAAATGGAATTTACAATATCTTTGATGAATGTAGTGCCAAAATCTTCAATGAGATACTTGCAAATAGAATACAGCAAATGAGCAGAAAGAATACCTATCATAACCAAGTTGTCTTCATCTCATGCATCAAAAGAAGATACAGTGTGCGTAAATCAATAAATATAATACACGACCTCAGCAAATTTAAGGACAAAAATCACATTGTCATCTTACTACATGCTTTTTTGACGAAAAAAAAAGTACTTTGACAGAATCCAAGATTCATCCATAATTTAAAAAAACCCAGACAAGAACAGGCATAGAAGAAGCTCCTAAAACTGGTAAAGGTCAATTTATGACAAACACGCAGTCAATATCATTCTAAGTAAGTGGAAAGTGAAAGCTTCTCCTGTACAATCAGGAAAAGATAATGATGTCCACTCTCATCACCCTTGTTTGATGTGGTACTCAAAACTTTAACCAGTGCAATCAGGCACGAGAAAAGAATAAAAGGGCTCCAAATAGAAATGGAAGAACTGGGGCTGGGAAGATAGCTCAGTAGAACAAGTGCTTGTCTGGCAAGCACAACGGCCTGAATTCAACTCAATCCCTAGTTCCAAAAAAAAAGAAAAAAAAAGGAAGAATTGAAATTATACTCAGAGATAATATAATTATTTACATACAAGTCCCCAAATCTTCTATCTGAAAGTCGCTTAGAGAAAATCAACAAATTCAGCAAAATATCAGGACACAAAATAAACACATGAAGAACAACCACATCTGTAAAAACCAATAATAAATATATCTTGAAAATTGTAATCCACAGTAGTTTTATTTATCTATCTATCTGTCTATCTATCTGTCTGTCTATCTATCTATCTATCTATTTATTTATTTATTTATTTGGTAGTACCAGAGATTGAACTCAGGACCTTGCGCTTGCCAGACAAGCACTTAATCCACAGAGCTATCTCCCTGCCCACCACAATAGCTTTAAAAATATTTACTATTTTAGAGTAGACCAGAAAGCTCAGCAGATTAAAATACCTGCTTAGACAGATGAATGCCATGTTGGCTGGCTCCTGGGGTGTGCTGAGATGGTGGTTGAAGCTGGGCATGGCAGCCTGTTATTCCAGTGGTTGGGAGGCTGAAAACAGGAGAATCACTATGAGTCCAATCTGTGTAGTGAGACCCTGTAGCCATATACTAAATACATTAAAAAGAATTGTTACCTAGGAATCAAGAAAATAGAAGACCTCTACAAAGAAAAATGCAGAGGATGTCAGAAAGTGGAAGGACATCACTTGTTCCTAAATACAGAGTCAATATTGTCCAAAGGCCCTATTGGCAAAAGCAGTATATGGGTTTAATGCAATTCCCACCAAATTGCAATAAAATTCTTCACAGAATCAGGAAAAAAATCCAAAGATGTATATGGACCAAGAAGAGACTCAGCATAGCCAAAGCAACCTTGTATTAAAAGAGCAAACTGTGAAACACTTCCATCCCTGATTTCAAGTTATACTGTAAAGCTGTAGTCATAAAAACAGCATGGTAATGGCATGTAGACCAATGACATGGTAATGACATGTAGACCAATGGAATAGAACAAAAGATACAAGGACAACTCCACGCACCTTTTGCCATTTGATCTATGACAAAGGGGCTAAAAGATTATGTTGAAGAAAAGGGAGCCTTTAAACAATAATGCTGTGAAAACTGCTATTCACCTGCAGAAGAATGAAACTAGATCTATATTGCTCATCCCATATTAATATCAAATCAAAATGACTTGGAAATAAAAAAGATCAAAAATTTAAATGTAAAAATCAAAAGACTGGAACTGCTAGAAGACAAAATAGGAAAAATTCTTGTAGAGATAGGCATAAACAAGAACTTCTTAAATAAAACTCCAAAAGCATAAGCTCTAATAGGAAGAATCAACCAATAGGATCATATTAAATATAAATGCTTGTGAACAGCAAAGAAAACTATCAACACAGTAAAGAGACAAAGCACATAATGGGAATTTTTTCCTGGCTACTTTCTGTCAGATTAATACCTAGAGTAATTTTCAGTAACATGTGCTCTCCACTACCATACATAAAGCTTTGAAGATTTTTTTCAGACAGCTGTAATAGTTGGATTCTATCAACAAAATATGAAGGGTAGAATAATATCAGAGTAAGTCAGGGTTCTGAACTACAAGCAAGATACATATATATGAAGGGGCTTTATGGACGTGAAGTTATGTGGAGACTTGAGATTCTATGAAGCCTGAAAGTCAATACAATAAATTCAAATGTTGTTGCAGCAATATTATGTAGTTGAAAACTCTTACTATCTATCTTCCTCACTTGAAAACTTGATGACTAAATGCAAGCTCACTGCTACAAGTCAGCGCGCAGCTTCCATCCATTTTTTTGTCAGTAGAAAGCAGGAGTCATTGCATGATCCACATCGGAGTCTGGCTGCCTTCTTGAGAGGACAAGCAGCGCTTCCCTTTTGTTGCTTGGGTTCTTGGGCAGAGCTATGATTCGTCTATTTATAAATACCTTTATACTTTTGCCCCATTTTCCAGGGACACATTTAAGTTTATATTCCAAACCTTAAATTGAATATTTTTATCTGCCAATGACATTTTTAATTTCCAAGATTTCACTCTTTCAGTAACAGCACCTTGTGTTTGCTTTGCAGAGGACATAACTTGTTTTGATAATATTACTTATAAGAAGTGATTAATGTTGATGCCTGTGATATGATCACAACTTGTTTCTTTTAAATCATTTTGTTCTGCTTCCTTTTCTATTTATATGGTTTAGTTTGTTCATTGTTCACTTTTTAAAAATGTCGTTCCTCAAATATCATTTTCTCTATATATTTAAGGGTGACATTAGCTGAAAGCTTTCTATGAAAGGATGAGTCTTGTTATTTCTTGGGATTCGCTAGGAGGTGATCAGATAATTTGCACATGAGATAGCCATACTTTAGTGTACTGCAATTTTCCCCATGGATTTTCAGTTTCTGATGTGCAGAATATATTTATGATTGGCATACACATAGCTTCTAGCTCTCTAAGAGTAAACCCAGTGGAAACGAGGCTTCACATCTTCTTTTCACATTTTACCCCATTACATGAACTATTTTAAAGTCTTTTTATTTATTTTGTTCATTTGGTACAGGGTCTTGCTCTGCATCTTAGACTTGCAGTGATCCTGCTGTCTCAGCCTTCTCAGTGTTGTCACTACAGGCATCTGCCACCGCAAGCCCAGTCATGGTGGCCAGCTTGGTATGCCTGGGCTTCCGGTGTTGACATGGCATGCAATACTAGAGATCAAACCTCAGCCACTTAGACAGCTAAGCTAACTCTCAGCCCTCATGAACCATTTTATAATGCCTACTTTTTCTCTATTTTGGCACTCTCTATTTTGTCTTTGACCATTTTAACATCACATTTAAAAACAAACAAACCTTTTTTCTTTTTTGTCTTTTTGAGACAGGGTCTCACTATGCAGTTCAGGCTGGCCTTGAGCTCACTTTTGTAGCCCAGGCTGGTCTCGAACTCGCACCAATCCTCCTGCCTCAGCCTCCTGAGTGCTGGGATTACAGGCATGTGCCACCACACCCGGCTTTAAACAAACCTTTTGATAGTTATAGAATATTCATTACCCCATTTTTGGTAAGAGGTTTACAAATCAAGGATCCAAGAAATACCTTGGTATCTTTTGTAAAACTCCAGGTTTATACTAAAGGAGATTTCAACAGGATGAACAGCTCCTCCAGAAACCTTGATAAGAAGACTGCTCTGCAAAGATGAAGGAAGGATGGTGACTTCTCAGTTGCCTTAGCACATTGCTGGGATCAGGGCCATCACCCCTAGTGATCCAGAAAACGTGATCAAAGCCCAGGTTCTGGAGAGCAGAACATCAAGCAAGGAAAAGGGAAGATTTCCAAATAAGGTTTCTATACCCAGAATAGCAGCCCCTCAAAAAGATAAAGAAATTAACGTGCTTAGATAGATAAAAATTGAAAGAATTCAGCACTATCATCCTTCCCTATAAGTTATTGAAACAAATCTTTCAGGATGAAATAGAAAGGCACAATAATTTAAGTGCACATGATGAGATAAAGAGATTAATAAAGAACTATATAGGAAAGTATGAGAAAGTATAAAATACTAATGGTGTAATTTTTCCTATCTTATTTAATAGACACTTGCTAAAACAGTGGTCTATAATATTTATTGATGTACTATTGATAGATAAAATTTCTATAATAATAAACACTGGATCAAGAAGGAAGAACTACTTATACAATAATGTTTTTATATATTTGTGAAATTAACTAGCATACACATGGAACTATGTTTTTATAACAGGTCAGTTGTAAATCCCAAGAAATTGCTAATAAAATAACTAGAACTATGCCATAAATTGAAAAATAACAGTCCAACAAGAAATATTTAACCTAAAAGAAGGCAGTAACAAGTGGTGGCATGGTGGTGCATATCTATAATCCCTGCACTTGGAAGGCTGAGGCAGGAGGATTACTTCAAGTTCAAGGCCAGCATAGTTTACATATGAGCTAAAGACCAATCTAAATTTTGTAGTGAAGGTCTGTCTCAAAAATAAAAAAGTCCGCAAATGAAAAGTAGAGGATAATAGATGCATAAAATATGTAGAGGGTGAATAAAATAACAGGCATAAATCCCACCTTACTAGCAGCTACATAAAATATAAATGAATTAAGCATGACGGTCATGCTATAACAAACGGCATGAGTGAAGAAGTTCACAAATTGCAGACATTTGTATCTCACAGCTCTGGAAGTAGAGAAGCCCAGGATGCAGGCATTGCAGATTCGGCGTCTGGTATGGGCCTGTTCCTCAGAGCCAGCAACAGATTATGAATGAGCACTTGATGATTCTTGAAATAAAACTACCAAGCTTTTATTTGCCTTTGCAAAGCTCCCCCTGACACAAGGGGATGAAAAATCAAGCATCACACAAAGACAAACGACTTAAAAGTACTGTTATGTTTTATGTCTAGTTGTCCCCCCAAAGCCTCATGCAATCATGGGGCGTGGCTTCTATAGATTGAGATTTGATTCATGATCCCTGGGATTGTGTTTTAGTACTGATGGGATTATCAGTTTGAGCAAGGCTGACACTATGGGTGTGGTCTAGGGCGGATATCCTAAGGCGGAGAGCCTGAATGCAATATAAAGAGTGACAGTGAGACAGACTAAAGCTGTAGCTGTTGCTCTCTGCTGCCCTGTTTGGTTGGCTGCCTCTGTCGCATTTTGTTGCTGTTCTGCCACCATGAACTGCTGCTCTCTGCCATGTGCCACTCAGCCTTGGATCCAGCCAAGAATGGACTGAATCCTCCAGTAATTGTGAGCTAAATAAACCTTTTCTTCCTTCATTTTGAGTGTCGGGTATTTGTCCCAGCAATGAGTAAAAAGTAACTAAGACAAGTACTAAGTGCAATAATTATTTCATTACAGTGTATAACTTAGATATTGGACAGTTTGTTCATGAATTTAAGTAGCCGGGAAGAATCTGAAGGACTGTAAAGTAATACTTAGATCTAATTTTCTGATATCTTTTGCTTGCTAAAACAGAAAGGAAGTTAGTATTTAGGAGAAATGTATCTTTAAGCTCAACCCTCTTCTTCAACACAAGAGATATTTGAATAGCTGTCAAGAAAAACTGCTTAAGCAGAGGAAAACATGTAGATATTTGTTTGATTGGTTTTTCTTTTTATTTTTAGCTTCACCTTGGAATATGCTTTTAAAATGTCTATGAAAAATGACAGGCATATTCAATGTGTACAAGATCTCTTAGGTTTTATTCCATATATATATATATATATATATATATATATATATATATATATATTCCACAAGCCTTAGGTTACAAAACTGTTTCAATATATAAATTGGATTGTAGCAACAATGGCTATTAAATTATATCCATTAAGATCTGGTGGTAGTTGCTGGTCAAACATTAGGCTTCTGTACAATTCTGTGTATCAGTGCCAACAATGTTGTCAAAGAGATTGTGGCAATTTATACTCACAAAAAAGCACACAATTCTCTGTTGCTATGTGCCCTTCCCAATACTTGTCTCTTTTCAATTTTCAGCATTATAGTTTGTGTGTGCATGTATGTGTGCAATGGAATTTTATAGTGCTTTGATGCATATTCTTAATAAAGAGCTTTTTTCAGTTGTCTAATAATTATTTAGTGCTAAAGGTTTTTTCATTTTTATTTGATAAAGTATGTTTTCAAGATTATGTTTCTTCTTGTTCTTTCTCCTCTGTTTTTAAGACTGAAACCAGGACCTCATTCATGCTGTCTGGTTCCCCTTCTCTGTTTAGTTGCACTGTTTTTCACCTTATTTTCTTTATTTTTTCATTCTTTACGTAAGACCTTGGCTGAAAATATACATTTCTAACAAATTTCTCCCAATCTGGGGCTAATAAATTTGTTCTTCTAATGGAATTTCCTGATAAATAAAAATTATTGAATTTAATGTACTCATGTTTGTAAATTTTTATAGTAAATCCCATTTTATGTTCTGACAGTTTTTAAGCCCTTCCAAAGTCACATGAAAGTGTTCTAGGAACTTAGTCTTTACTTCATTTCTATCTTTTTTTCTGTCTTTCTTATTTTCTTTCTTCTCTACCTACCTACTCTCTCTCTCTCTCTCTTTATATATATATATATATATATATATATATATATATATATATATATATCCAAAATTAACCTGTGGTGTTAAGAGTTATAGCAGCGGTAAACTTCAGGATAGGAAAAGACTTCTGATGGGGGCAAATACGAAGGGTCTTCCCTTCCTGGCAGTGTTCCAGTTTTTAAAGCTAAAGTGATAACTGTACTTGTGTTTCACAATGTGACAATTTACTTGTAAGATTGCCCTATTATGTACATATGTTAGACTTCCATAAAATATGGTAAAGTTTATGGTAAGTTGTAATACCATAATTAGAGTTTGAATTCAAATGCTTTGACACAGACACTTGTTTTGCCTGGTATTTATGATATAAAGCAAATACATGCACGCAGAACTTCAAAAAGGAATCTTTTTAAGTTTTATAATTAGTAGGATGTTGTTAATTAGATGTTAATAACCATTTTTAAAAATAATTCAGATTTAAGTTATATTTGGTTGTGTGCATGTGTGTATATGAGAGAAAAAGAGAGTATGTGAGAGAAAAAGACTGCAACGGACAAGGCATGGAGACAGAGAAAGAGAGAGATAGATGAAGCTAAATAATCAGTAAACATCTGAAAACAATATTGATGTACTTAAAAAATACCCGTAAAAGCCGGGCCTGGTGGCGCATGCCTGTAATCCCAGCACTTGGGAGGCTGAGGCAGGAGGATTGGTGCGAGTTCGAGACCAGCCTGGGCTACAAAAGTGAGCTCAAGGCCAACCTGAACTGTACAGTGAGACCCTGTCTCAAAAAGACAAAAAAAAAAAAAAAAAAAAAAATACCCGTCAAAATACCTGAAATACCATTATATACACACTAACTCAGTGTGACATATGTATTTATGTTTTATAAGAATTTTATTTCTTAAAAATGGGGAAGAATTCAAAGTATTAAAATAATCCTCTAATCTTTGTTTTGGTGGAAAAGGACAGGATGACAAAGTATTTTATATAAAAACTTCAACCATAACAGCTGTAGATATTTCTCCTCTTTGGTGGGAATATCTTGACCTGTACCCCCTTCTGTGGCTCAGAGTCCAACTGCATGCAGGAATGCGCCTTTCCTGGATGGGCACAGGCTGTACAGGTCCACGATGTGTATTTACCAGTGCCACCAATACATAGCAAAGGCTATTCTTCTCATATAAAATAATTCAGTCCATTCCTGATGCTGTTGCTGCAAATGGCTGCTCCCTGTTTTACATCCCAAATCCTCCTGTCTGAGGAGAACTGTGAATGGAAGAAATGAAACCCTAAAGGACTGATTAGGGATGAGGGGGCTGGTATTATCCACATGCCAAGAGGCACTTTACCTCACAAAAAGCAGCCAAGATTATTCCTTTGCCTTTTATGAGGGCAAACTGTGGCTTTGTTTCTTTCACTTAAGCAGCTGGACTGAGCAAAGCAAAGTCCCTGTCTATAGGAGTGATTTGCTTACTGAAAGAAGGGAATGTAATATGAATGCTAGCTGAATCTGACAGCACCAGACTGAGCACTCCAGACCTATAGAGGTTAATTTTACTCCCCCAAGCATCTGATGTACTTTCCAACAGGCAGATTCTTACAGGAAGTGGAAAGAGAAGATGTGACTTTCCCTAGAGATTTTTGGGACTAGTATGACTGGGAAGACTCGTGACATTACTGGGCTTCCTGGCACTTTTCAATTGATGTTTCTCTGGGGAACTGGGAGGTTCTCCTGAAGATATTTTAAACTTGTATTCTGAGAACTCCCAGACCACGTGATCCTGTCCTTGAAGCAGTCACTTAGTTGTAAGGAGCCCCTCAAGTCCTACTGGTCCCTGGTTATGGACTCATGAGGTGCTGATTCCCACCTCAGCTCCAAGTCCAAATCAGTAGCCATCAGAGAAATGTGTGCTGGCATTCCAGAGCACACAGGCACTATCAACATGCTTGAGGAAGAACTGCTGTTTTCTCATCCTTTGTGATGATGACATCCATGTGGGAGCTGCTGACTTGTGGATGTATTCCATGGCTTCCTGGAAACTGTCTACCACTCCCATGCACAATTCCAGGTCCCCTTATTCTGTTCAGAGTGACTTCACTTCTGAAGGACTGTAGGTAAGATAGGAGGCAAACTTGGGGCTAGCGTGAATTTTTACCAGCTCCGTTCTTAGCATCCCAGTGATGTGGCCAAGCAACGGTGTTCTCAGCAGATCCCGGTAGATTATTAATCTTAAAGTCTCCAAAGCAATGCAGGCAGCCAGATATTCACACTTCGAACCTCTGACAAGTTGGTGGCTTTATCAACACTGGCCGCCTAGACCACGTACATGTGGCAGATCCCTTCACTGTGCCCCATCACTGGAATTTCCTTGGCTACCTTCTGGATGTCTCTGACCAACTGGGAAGGTCCACATGGAATGATCAGGTCCATCATTTTGTCTAGGCAGCAAAGAGCTTCAAGCTCTTCTCTGATACTCATCAACTGTATGGCTATGGATTGAAATGGCCTCCTGGGTTAGGGGATGAAGAGTGTGGTTGCTGTGTGCAGCCTCCTTCCCACCTTTGAATAACAAGCCAATTCCAGTTGCAGTGGACAAGGCTGCCACCTAAAACAGTCAGGACAAGACTCAAAGACAACCAAAACGTGGGTCGGAGCAGTCACCTGCTCAAGTTCAGGCCTTTAGCGACTCAGATTCTGCACACAACATGCCCCATGCTTCCTGTGAGGAAGCTGCAATCTGCCACAGCCCGATGGCCATGCGGCTCAGCTTAGACGTGGAGAGGCTTAAGCACTTCAGCAGAGAACATGTGTCTCCTTTCTGCTTCTTCCAAGTGTTTTTTGTTAGCTAACAGGATCTCTTCCTGCTGGTCCCTCGGTAAGTCAACCAGTTAATAGATGATCTCGGCTCTCTGCTCAGGCTCCAGGGTGGCCAGCGTCTTTCCACCAGATCAAACCATTTCTTCCTGTTGCTCAACAGTCGGGCCTGCAGGCTTTACTTCTGAAAGAAAAGTGCCGACTTCATTCCCCTCCGCAATGTCTGTAATGACATGCCCAGACATCTTGGGGAGGATTCCACTGGCAATAACAGCAGAAGTGCCCACTTGCAGATCCCATAGAGCTGCTTTTACCTTGGCTTTCATGCCACCCATTCCCATTCTGGACGTGGTTCCAAATGTCACAGATTGCTGATCTCGGGATAAAATATATCAACGAATTTTGCATACTTGGACCCTGGGGGGATGTCAAAGAGGCCTTTCCCATCTGAAAGAACAATCAGGAGATCCGTTTTCATTTCCACAGCCAGGTGGGCAGCCAGGCTATCATTACCTTTAACACTAATACCATTCACCCCCTGTAGGTCACTGTTGGGCTTAGCTGGGAGGACAGCAGCATCATTTGTGTTAATAATGGGGATGATGTTCATTGGAAAGAGTTCACAGTGTGTCCCATTGAAGTTCTGGTGCTTCTGCTCATCATGGAAATCCAGGTTAGTCACCAAAATCTCGGCAGCACAGATACTGCCCTGGGGAACCATGGCCTTATACAAGGGCATCAGCCCACTCTGGCCAGCAGCTGCACAGACTTATGCTTCTAACATTGGAATTGACATCTCTTTCAGCTGGTTCTGTCCTGAGTGCAGGGCTTGTCCCATGCGTTGAGACATAAGGATCTCATAGAGGAATCACTGCTTGCCAAAGGCTATAGCTCTGCCAGCCACCAGCATCATGTTTCAGCCCTGATTCTGTAGCACCGCTACCTGCTCCACAATGGATGCCAGGTACCCCAGTGCGAGGCTGCACTTATCCCTTTGGGTCACCATGGCACTGCTGAGTTTCACCATGATTCTCTTGGCATGCTTTAGTTCACTGTGGCGGGAAAAGGACTTGCCATGAGCATGACTGAGGGGCACTATGATAAAGGGGATGTCACTCCAAGAACAAGCATGTCTGATGGTTGGATGCTGGCAGCGAAATCTGGACACAGCCATGGACTGGACCCAAGGCAGAAGACACTGGTTGAAGGACTGGAACCCAGAGCAGTAAGCTTGACTCAGCATCATGAGATGTGATCACTACTCTAGTATATGTCAATTCTCCAAAACACATGCATGACCAGGCTTAGCTGGGCTGCTACAGACACATGCCTGGTCTCCCCATCTTTCCTATTGTAACATATTTAGTATGGAATGTACCGATCCTAATAAAACATATAACTCTCTGATAAATATGAGAACCCAAGAACTAAAACTAGGAGAAGCATACAACTTTATATCAGTTAAAGCCTTATATTACAGAATAAAACAAAGACCTACACAGTATAAAATCATTACCACTGTCAGTTTATTAGTATGCTAGCTATGCTAACTTTCCTGACATTCAGTGATCTTTCTTTCCCACTTAACATTAGGCTTTACAACATCTATAAACTATATGTAACATGCTTATAATTAAAACAAACAGCTAATTAAATTCCACTGATCTTGTATTTCAGTCACATAGCATTTCACATCCTTTACCAAAAATTTGTGCGAATCAGTATAGTCATTGGAACCTGATTCAAGGTTATTTTTCTCTGTATGAAAAATTACCATATGAGAGGTGAGATTTTGTCAAAATTAATGAATTGTTCTTAAAAGACAACTCGTTCTAAAATATAGGTTCAAACTCATCTGCACATGATTATCACAAATGAATGTCCCTAAAACACAGTGACTATGAAGACACATACCTAGTTGCTAAAATGAATAAATGTAAATATTGCATTTTGTAACAAAAAGCCACATATAAGTTTGTATTTTGGGGCCCGGTGGGATGGCTCAGTGGTCTAAAGCGCCTGCTTAGGAAAGCTTAGGCAGCTGCAGGGACTGCAGTTCGATTCCTGGCACCACATGTTGCGGCAGCCCTGCCCTCAGGGCAGGCTCAGCCGGCCATAAAAATAAACAAACAAACAAACAAAAAGTTCTGAAACAAGAAAAAAAATTTAAAAAATAAGTTTGTATTGTTTTAAAACTTTGGATGTAAGAAAAAAAATGATGATGTAGACTTCATTTACCAGAGTACTTAAAAGTCTTTCAAATATAAATTATTGCTTCTTTGATTTTAATGATTTCTCTATATCACAAAAATAAAAATTTTTATGATTAAATATGACTTCAATCAAGTCATTATTAATATTATGTCAAGTGTGTGTTCTACATCTACCAAAGATTTTAAGTTTTAAACCCTTTATTATGACAGATATTATTAAGTGTGACGTACAAATCAATGTGTCATTTTTAAAAATAGGCTATTAATTCTTTCAAGAAAGAGCTTAGATATTTTATAAATGTCACCATTCCTGCAACAGGGGAAAGGCATAGGTTCATAAGGCCACTCAAATAGTATGAGAAAGGGAAGACTATTCAAAAACTGTATCAAGCAACTGATGAGATTTTCTAGTATTTTACATTATCCATATTTATATCAATATTCTGGACAGACAGGAGTGTTAAACAAACCACAGACACAGTATCAAATAACTCCAATCTAACAGCAATAGCTGTTTCTATCAAGTGACTGCAATGCACAAGGCAGTGAATATGAAGTGTCCATAAAGGAAAGTGAATTCCTTCAAACATTTTGTGCTGTATTGTTCAGCATATGTAGGCCTTGTGAGAATTTTAGATTTATGATCAGTATTAAATATTTTCTCTCAGTGTTGTCATGACCATACAAGTTTTCATTCTGCTATTTTTAATCCTGTAGAAATCTTAAGAATATGAAGTTGGTGAAATATATTTCATTTTACTAGCAATATGTGCTAGCTCTTGAATGTGTTCTGTTATGTTTTCCAAATCTAAATGAAATAGTTGAACTCAAACTACAACATAAATATTGCTGCTAAATTCACTACAGATAACACATTACAACTACAGAATCCATTATACCCTAGGAGACCTGATATTACGCTGCTGAAACCAAAACTAAGACTATTTTTAATATAGAGTCCATCAACTCTCAGTAGTATTTCTCCAGTGGAATATTTATCTTACAAGCTGATAAAGGTTTCAGAACTTAATTTTCGTTATTACAGTTAGAAATTTGGCAAGTTTCTGATTTCTTCTTCCCTTTTTTTAGCACTACCAACCTATTCTTCCAAATTATATTTCAAGTAACAGATTTTCAAAAGGTAAAGTGATTGCTTAATTCAAAAACCTTATAGCATGACAGCTATTCTAATTATAATTTACCTTGTGAGCATATTAGGCACATATGTGGGCACCAAAGTGTTGGTTATTACACAGCATGTCAGGATTCCCAATTTGGCAATGGTATGTATTTTTCTGGATATAACTGCTATGCAATTTCAAATGACTTAGAGCTTATTAAATGTTGATCAAAGTGTTGCTGTTATTTATATTTCAGAATACATCTTAAATCACTGAAGGGAAAACCAAATCAAGAAATTTCTTTGATTGGAACAAGCTGTAATAGGTTCAATATTAAATATTTCAAAGATTCATGGAAAGTTCCAGAAGACAAGTTCATGTATAAAACAAGGAAGAACTTTTGTCTAATTACTATATCAGTTTTTTAGATGAGTGCATTTCAGTTTTTGAATTTGATCTGCATGAATATAGCCCGCAATAATATTTTTCTAATTGTTCTTATACGTACATTATAAAGTTGTTCAAAACATATATCATATATATTCATGTTTTAGCTAAAATGAGGTATTACTATCAATTAAAGAAAATATTGGAGGGAGGCATGCTCCATTTCACATCAAGCAAATCAATAAGCTATCAAACCCCAACCTGATAACTTATAAAATTTGGAAAGTGAATGTCTGTTACAGGGGGTTGGCGTGAAGTCCTTGCCGGAGGATGTTGTTTCCATACACTAGGAAAGCACTTGTAAAATATGGAAAGGAGCAGCTAATGCTTAATTTGTTTTGTCTCCTTTTTTCAATCTTTTGTCCTTTTTCTCTTATTAATTTCTTATACATTTCTTCCTTTTTTTCTTTTTTCTTCCAATTTTGCACACACACACACACACACATCTGGTAATAGGAACAACTAATTTGAAGACGATATTATGCATTATGACAAATACTGTGGACGCATCATTTTGTGTGGTGAAATTCTCTATCTTTTGTGATTTTGCTGTTTGAATACTATTTTGTACTCTTTAAAAAAATAAATAAATACAATGCATTAAGCTCAAGACTTGAAGGCATCTGCTCACTTCCATGTGAAAGTCTCCAGCCCATTAGGAAATGAACTTCTAGTGTGACATCTTACTTGGCAACATAACCCCCTGCCCCCAGGGCTCTGGAGGGTGGCTCAGGTCCAGACCTCCAAGCAGAGCAGCACTCTCTGGGAAAGTGTGGAACGAAATCTGACCTGTCCAGAGCAGTGCGAGGCTTCGTGGCACGGCACATGTGAGAGGAAAGCTGGTCCTAGTGTCCTGGGAAAGCGGGCCACCAGCCAAGGACTCATGGAGACTCCCACATGCTGCAAGAAACTGGGGCTGGAGAGGAACGTTCTTGGCCCAGATTAGCCCTGGGCTGTAAAGGGGAACACACTGCACTCCTGGCTCTGCTTTGTCTCACTAGTGGCCATGACTGTGAGTGCTAGCATTTTTCCCTCTCAGCACTTTTTCCAGCTCCTTTCTCATTTACTCCAAGTGCAGACAGCTTCGCAGAACCGCAGAGGGTAGCCAAAAACCTTACTTCATTTGAATTTAGGGTTATAGCTTTATATTAATATTTGCTTTGGCCCACACTTGGCTTTTGTTTATATTTTTATCTGACAATCTAAGTCATACGTGAGGCATTTAAAAAGCAGCAGGGGATCCTGGGCCCTCGGAATGATGGGGATAAACCTTGACATCAGCAATAATCAGATTGAGCCTGTGAAGGACTCCAGGATGCCTGGTCCTCCAGTTCATTCCTTAGAGCTTCTTTAGCAAATGCATTGACAGAGAAGCTCTTCACAGGATGATGTTTATTCTGTCTCTCCACTCTCCCTTTTTACTTTGCATTTTCTGTAAAACCTAATAGTTTTGATAGATTGTAATGTAAGAAGAATATTTTGAATTTACAAAGAATTTACAAAGAGGGTGGAAACAACCATGAGCTTTACATGCACAGTTTGATGTGTTTGAGATATTTAATAAAAACATGAGTTTACTGTAAAATGTTCAGAACGATGATGTATTTATTAGAAAATATTCAGAGTCTTTGGAATTTGGGAACACCCAGTTCTTAACATGGTACATGGTTAACATGAAGGACGTTAACTTTCCAGATGAAAGAACGTATGGAGATCTTTGGACACAGACAAGCAATTTATCGTGTAGATATATAAAAATGCGTCATGATGTTAAAATATTTAGCATTAAAATAATTGGATTGTTCTTTGCATTAGTTTTCTAGAAAGTTTTCTTCCTGTAACTATGGACAACGTCAACTTAATTACTTAGAGAAACAATGAAATCTGAGCACAAAGATACAAAACACATACATTAAATATTTCAAATGGTTCATTATGTCCCTTTTTGCTGTTCTATGCCTTCTAAATTTCTATTCCTTAGATCCAGCTTTCTGACTGAGGCCTTCCTCATTGCCCTGACTGTAGTCCTAATTTCCAGTGATCTCTGGGGGCTCATCCACTAAGTCTAAGACCAACCTTCAGTCAACCTTGTGTAGCTTGTAGCCTGGCAGTGATCTCCACAGGAGCTCTGCAGCCTCAGCAGAGTTCCAGGCATCACCATGGACCATTTTCATCTCAGTGTAGAAACTTGTTAGAGAAAACCAATTTGTTCAAGGAATCTCCATACTGATTTCCACAATGGTTACTTTAGTCTATACTCCCAACAATAGTAGAAAAGTGCTCCTTATCCCCTACATCCCATCCAGCATTTGATATTGGTTGATTTATTGGTTATAGCCCTTCCTTTTAGAATGAGGTGGAATCTCAGTGTTGTTTTAGTTTGCATCTTTATAACGACCCATGAGCCAAACATTTTTTTCACATACATATTTGCTGTTTGCATTTCTTAATCTAACAAGCGTATATTCATTTCAGATGCCCAATTTTGGATTAAGTATTTAAATTTTGGAGGCCTGATTCTTTTTTTGTTGTTGCTGTTATTTATACATTCTTGATAGTAATTCTTTATCTGGGGGACAGCCAGCAAACATTTCCCCACATTGTGTATTATTTCTTCTCTCTACTGGTGATTTCTCTTGCTGTTCAAACGCTTTTTAATGAGATAAGATCTCAGTTGTTGATTTTTTTTTCATGATAGTTCCTATGCAATCAGGGTTTTATTCATAAAATCTTTTCCCATGTCAATGTCTTCAAAAGTTTTACCTATTCTATCTTCCAACAGTGTTAATTTTTCCATTTTAATACTTAGATCTTAGATCCATTTGAAATTTAGCTTAGTGCATGGTGAAAGATATAAGACCAATTTCAATCTTCAGAATTCGTAGAGCTGGGGAGATGGCTCAGTAGAATAGGTACTTCCCTTGCAAGCACAAGGTCCTGACTTCAGTCACCAGTACTGCAAAACAGTAATAACAATAATAATAAATAATGTGCAATGCCAATTTTTCCAGCACCAATTGTTAAAGTGAATGACTTTTTTCTATGTTTGACACCTTTGTCAAAGATAAAGTGACTGAGTCTGGCTGGAGTTGTTTCTGCATTTTCTAATCTCTTCAATTGATCTACTGTTTTGGGAGGAGAGTCTATAGGGTGTTCCGAGTCTCACTACTAGTTCAGACTCATACTGGTCCATCTGTTTATAGCCTCCCAAGCGCTGGGATTACAGGCATGCCCCACCATGCCCAGTCTCAATTGCTGTCTCAGCATCCTCCGGGGGTGGGGCCGGCTCTGTAAACCTGGGGATTGAACCTCTAACCCCTGAACCTGTTTACAGGCAGTTTAATCTGCTGAGTTATCTGACCAGCCCTCAACTGATCTTTGTTTCTGTATTTTTTTTTATCATCACAGTAGTTTCTACTATAGTTTCTAGTATAGTTTCAAATCAGAGACTGTGATTTCCTCTGCCTTGCCTTTGCTGCCCAGAATTACCTGTGCTATTCTAAATTTATTCCGGTTCCAACTCAGTTTTAAGTTTCTTAAAATCTGTGAGATGTGCTGTTAACGTTTTTATTAGAATTGCATAAGACTGTGTAATAGTTTCAGAATTATGGTCATTTTCACTCTATTGATTATTTCTACACAAGAGCAAAGAATATCTTTTTCTTCCTTCCTTCCTTCCTTCCTTTCTTTCTTTCTTTCTTTCTTTCTTTTTGTCTGTCTGTCTGTCTGTCTGTCTGTCTGTCTGTGTGTCTGTCCGTCCGTCTGTCCGTCCGTCTGTCCGTCCGTCTGTCTGCCCGCCCGCCTGCCCGCCCACCCGCCCGTCCGCCTGTCCATCTTTCTGTCTGTCTGTCTGTTTGCCTGCCTGTCTGTCTTTTTGAGATAGGGTCTTGCTGTGCAGTTTAGACTGGCCTTGAGCTCACTTTTGTAGCCCAGGCTGGTCTCGAACTTGCACCGGTTCTTCTGCCTCAGCCTCTCAAGTGCTAGGATTGAAGGTGTGTGCCACCACGCCCAGCTATCTTTTCATTTTCTGGTATCTTCTTTTTTCTCTTTTTTTCGGAGTAATGTGGTATTCAATGTAGAGGCCTTTCATATCCTTTGTAAGATTGATTCTTAGACATTTTATCTTTTCCATGATATTGTGAAGTGTATGTGTCCCTAATTTCTCTTTCAGCAAATTTGTTATTTGTGCACAGGAAGGCTATTGATCTTTGAGAGTTGATTTTGTATCCAGCCACACTATGGAATTTGCTTATTAAATCTGGCAGATTTTAGTAGAATATATGGGGATCCTCTTTGTAGAATGTCATGTCATCTACAAATAATGATAATTTAACTCCTTCCTTTTCTGTCCTTATTCCTTTTATTTTTCTCCTATACCTAATAGCTCTGGCTAATGTTTCCAGAACTATATTGAACAGTTGACTTGCTCCTGATTTTAAAGTGAAAACTTTTAGGTTTTGAGCATTTAGTATGATGTTGGCTATTGGTTTTACATAGATGGTTTTTGTCACAATGAGATAAAAACCATGTATTTCTGTTTTCTGTAAGGGTTTTTCCGTGAATGGGTGCTAGACTTTGTCAACAGCTTCTAATAGACAGCATCTATTGAGATGATCATATGATTTTTGTCCTTAACTCTGCTAATATGATGCATTACATTTTTTATTTTACAGATGTTGAATCATGAGTCCAACTTTGTCATGGCCTATGCTGTAGAGCCTTGATGATTTGCTGCATTCCATTTGCCAGTATCTCATTGAGGACTTTTGTTCATTACTGAGATTGGCCTGATGTTCTCCTTCTTAGTTGGGTCCTTGTCCCATTTTAGTAACAGGGCAATACTGGCTTACAGGAATGTATTTGGAAGTATTTATGTCCTTTAAATTTCATTTAAGAGTTTAAGAAGTAGTGTTATTAGATTGTCTTTAGATTTCTTATAATATTCAGCAATGAATCCATTAAGTCCTGGGTTTTTCTTCATTGGTAGATTTTTTTAAAATTATATGTTCAATTTCATTGATTGATAGTGTTTTATTTAGGATTTGCATATCTTCTTGATTCAACTTTACTAATATGTATTTATCTAGGAATGCATTAATTTCTTCTCTATTTTCTAGAATATAAGTTCTCAAAGTAGGCCTGGATAATCTTCTGAATTTCTGAAGCAATCATAATGATTTTACCTTTTTCAGTCCTAATTCCTTGAATTTGAGTCTTTTCTTTCATTTTTTGATAAGGTTGGGTAAGGGTTTCTCTATATTATTTAATCTTTCAAAGAACCAATTGTTTGATTAATTTATTCTTTGTATTATTTTCTTAATCATCAATGCATTCACATATGCTCTGATTTTAATAATATCCTTCCTCGTATGAGCTTTTGTCTTAACCTACTTCTCTTTTCTTCTCAAGGTTTGAGCTTCACCATTAAATTGTTATTGTTGCTTGCTCTGTTTTCATGATATAGGTATTCACTGCTATAAATTTCTCTTATTGTGTCCCATAAGTTAAGGTAATAATTGTCATTATAATTTATTTGTAGAAACTGTCTAATTTCTTCTTTAATTTCAGCTGTGACCCATTGTTTGTTCAGGAGGGTGCTATTTAATTTCCATCAATTTATGAAGCTATTGTGATTTTTTTGCCATTGATTTCCAATTTCATTGCACTATGATTGATAAGATACATAGGATAATTTTGGCTTCTTTTCACTTACTTAAGCACATTCTATGAGCTGATGTGTGATCTATTTTGGAGAACATCCGTTGTGCAGCTGAGAAGAATGTGCATTCTGATGTTGTGGAGTGGATTGTTCTGGACATATCTACTAAGTGCGTTTGTTCAAAAGCCTCATTGGTTTCCAACATTCTATTGTTGATTTTTCTGTCTCATTGATCTGTCTTTGTGACAGTGAAGTACAATGATTCCACAATACAATTATGTTAGTGCTTATTTGATTTCTCATGTGTTGGTGCACTGATATTTGTTGCATATCTTTGTGACTGTTATCTCTTTTCCTTGAATTATTCCCTTTATAAAGATATAGTGACCCTCTCTTTTTCATCCTTAATCAGTGTTGACTTAAAATTCAGTTTGTCTGCAAGTAGAATAGCTAATGGATGCAACTAGAGGCTATACTCATAAGCAAAATAAACCAGACCTGCATGTATGAACATCATATTGTCTCCCTAGTGTAAGAACCTGAAAGAATAAATAAAATCTTAATGGTATAATAGGTATAGTGAAGTGGAAAGAAGCTCAGCATAAAGGAAAAACAATTGAGATGAAGGAAAGTAGGAAAGATAGGAGAAAAAGAAAGGGAAAAATCATGTAAGCATATATACAGGATAGCTAAGATGATTGTACTACTAATTTCTATAAACTTTCCTCCTCATAAAGTAAAAATCAAAGAATGGAAAACAGTACTCCATGAGGCAGGAGCCCAGAAAAAGCAGCGGTAGCTATCTTTTTTTCTTTTCTTTTCTATTTTTTTATTTTTTTAACTTTTTTTGCGGGATCAGAATTCAAATTCACAACCTTGTACTTGCCAGGCAGGCACTTGTGCCACGGAGCTACCTCCCCAGCCCCTTATTCTTGTTATTTGTTCTTCATTTCTTTTTCCCTTTTTAAAATGAAAAATGAAAAACAATGGTTGAAAACAAAAAAGAATAGCTACCCCTGCTTTTTCTGGGTTCCTACTTCATGGAATGCTATTTTCCATCCTTTGTATTTCACTTCATAAATTTGTTTTAACATTTTAAAAGTTTCTTTCTTTCTTTCTTTCTTTCTTCCTACCTTCCTTCTTCCTTCCTTCCTTCCTTTCTTCCTTTCTTTCTTTTTGCAGTACCAGAGTTCAAACCTAGACTTTCTGCTTGCCCAGTAGGTGCCTTTGTTGCTCAACTATCTCTCTGGACCTAGCTATCTCCCTGGCCCCTCGGTTTATGAATTTCTCTTGGATTAAATATATTTGTATATGCAGCTTCGATCTTGCTTCTTGATCCGTTCTGCCAATCCATTTCTTTTTATTGCTAAATTGAGACCATTAACATTCATAGTTATAACTTACGCATACTGACTTAACTTCACCGTTTTATTTTCCTGTTGTTGGTTTCCCCTCCTCTCTTTCTGTTTATTTGAATTGCCTGGAGGACTCCCTTCTGTTGGGATTCATGCAGTATAATTTTTGTTACGTTTTATAGAATGTCCTCCAAAACATTGTGGAATGCTGGTTTGGTAGTCATAAATTTCCTGAGATGTTCTTTGTCATGGAAGTACCTTATTTCTACATCAGTTTTGAAAGATAGTTTGGCTGAGTATATCAATCTGGTTTGAATGTTTGCCTTCAGGGCTTAAAATACTTCCCTTCAAGCTCTCCTTGAATGAGGCATTAACACTGAAAGGTCAGTCATGACTCTGATGGGCTTTCCTTTATAGGTGATTTGTTTTTTATCTCTAGCAACTTTTAAAATTCTATTCTTGTGCTGAATTCCTAGAATCTTGACTTGATATGTCTACCTGTACTTTTTTTATTGTGCAGCCTATTTATGTATTTATGCATTTATTTATATATTCTGAGACTGGGTCTCACTCACTAAGTTGCTAAATTGTCCATGCTGGGCTCCAACTTGTGATCCTCCTGCATCAGCCTGCCAAATTGCTTAGTTTAAGACATGCTCCAGCATGTCAGGTTTTTGCATTTTTGATGTGGCCACTAGGATACTTAAACCTTCAAACATTCCTCTACTATATTTTTTTCTCTATTATATTTTGATGGAACAACACTGCAAATATCTTTCTTAGTTATTTTTCTTTCATTGCTGAGACAAAATGCCTGCCACCCAAAGTTAAAAGAGCAAAGGTTTATTTAGCTTACAATCTGTAGAGGTTTCAGTTGGTAATCAGTTGGCTCCAAGGTGGGGTGGCACATGGCGGAAGGGAAAGCGCTCATACCAGAGTCAGACAGCAAAAGCAGCAAGCAAAGGAATGAGATAAGCTGCTTTCTGTTCTTTATTTTGTATCTGGTCTACCAGGATTTGGTGGTGCCAATCCAGACAGTGAACTGATCCAACTGCCACCCTTCTTTAACCTCAGCACCCGTAAGCTCAGCATTGCTCTCCACATCAATCACACACCATAGATTCAGCCACCTGTGAAAAAAAAATGTGACCATATTAGGTTTTCTAGGGGACCTCCAGGCACAAATCATAACATCTCTTTCTCTTTTTTGGATTTTTAACCACAATTAACCACCTTTCCATCAATAATGATCTTTTTTTTTTTTTTCTCTTCTTGGTCAGGAACTGACTCCTTTGAATTCCGGACTGCCTTAGACTTTTCCCACTGCAATTTCTGTATGGATATGCTTCCTCAGTGAAGGTGGTTTTTCTCATTCCTTGGCTGGTCAGAGGTAAAAATTGGACTCAGATTTTTGCTATACTTTAAACTGAGTTCTCATAGAAGGACCTTCTCTTTCTGGGCACTTCCTTATACCAGGTTAAATAGTGAATTCGAGACGGAAATCCAGTTTTCAAGTACAGAACTCTAGAGGTGTTCAGTTTACGCACAACTGGTGAAAATTACACTTGCTACTTTCCGCGGCTATACTGATGGCCTTTCCCTGGTTATTGCTCCTTCTTCCACTGCAAACTGTGCAACCAGAATTGACAGCTATTTGGACATTGTACTATACTGAGATGAGGCGGCACACTGAATTCTTTTCTAATGAATCCAACTGATCATACTGATGAAAGTTTTTCTTGGTACTAGTGGTGGGGTAATTTTAAGAAAAGATTGTCCTTTTCTCAATCTTTTCCTGGCTGAGTCAAAATTTCATTACTTCAAATTACACTTATAAATATTCTTCTTACTATATCTTACTATATCTAAAGGTGGACACAGTAGCCTGTTCTCTTCTCTTAGTTTTCTGATGGTTATTATGCACATAGGATATATTGTTCATAGAAATCCTACCACATGCATACAGTTGAATTTTCATTATGCTATTTAGCACTTTACTTAGTTATAAAATTGGTTTCTGCCTTTACTCTTTTTACTGTATGTGCTTTTCTACATTTTTTTGCCTTTTTATTTATTTATTATTTAGTCCAGGGTTTCACTACATAGCTTAGACTCATAGTAATCCTCCTGTCTCAGTACTGGGATTATGGGTGGCCTGCATGGCACAGGACTGGCATGGCATGCATTACCAGGGCTCAGTCCTGAGTAACTTGTACTTGCCTGGCATGCCTTTGAACCACCAAGCTATCTCTCCAGCCTGTTTCTCCACAATTTAAATTGACCTAATTAGTGTCAAGACCTGCTCAGGTTATATGATTTTACCTATTTGTTAATGCTACACTAGAAGAACATATTAGGATCTTGAATCAGAAGCATTACTGAGAGCTTTACTTTCATTCGTGTAGGTTTTCCACATTCTCCACGCTCCCCAGGAGAGAAGGATGCTGGTGGTCTCCAGTGCAGCTCATGTGCTCTGTGGGTTAGGTTACAGGTGACAAACCCAGATCTTGGAAGATTTACTGCTGGTATATTGAGCAGAAGCAAGCCTGCTCTTTGTCCAGGGAGAGATGTTACCTCATCCTCCAGGGTTGCTCCAAAGACAATTCTCAGGAAATAACCTGGATAAAGAACAGTCAGAGCCTTTCATTGTTGGAGTTCAGCAAGGACATGCAGGGATGCTCAGTGACCATGACAGATGGCCTCTTCCAGAAGTTGACCAGATGTTGTAGGATTTCCTGTATGCCTACCATTGTGCATAAAGAAAGATATAAACCAGTGCAGCTTGCTGTTGAAAAACAACCTGTGTTTGGACTTATTTTATTCTTTATTTTCTACATCCTAAAGGTGTATTCTTGGTTGTGTAACTGAGATTTATCTTGATATAGGTATATAGATATTTATTGCTGTAAGCTTCCTTACCTCTCAGAACTGCTTTTTCTACTCCACATAATTTTAATATGTTGTGTTTCTATTCTCTTAAGAAGAAAATATTTATGGGGCCTGGCGGGATGGCTCAGTGGTCTAAAGCCCCTGCTTGGGGAAGCTTGGGCGGCTTCAGGGACCGCGGTTTGATCCTTGGCACCACATGCTGCGCCAGCCCTGCCCTCGGGGCGGGTTGAGCCGGCCATAAAAATGAGTCAATAAACAAAGGTTCTGAAAAAGAATAAAAATAATAAATAAAATTTAAAAAATTCTAAAAAAAAAAGAAGAAGAAAATATTTAAATTTCTCTTTGAATTTTTTCTTTGATTCATTTGTTGTTTGGACCATGCTATTTAACCACTTACCAAATTATTTAAATGTAGAATGACAAAACATTCCATGTTCTGTTAACTTTTATAATATTAAAGGAAATCTGAACAATAAATTTATCAAATTTATCGAAAACAAGAATCAACTGGTTAATATGACACCTGCCTAAACAATGCTCTGTAGAGTCAGGACATAAAATCACTACCTGAGAGATATAGGGCCAACTGGTAAGTAGTTGTCCATATAGTTGTTAATTTGCTAAGATTCTTCCTATCAGTGATTTCTGACTTAATTTCATTTTGATCACAAAAGATGTTTGATATGATTTTAATATTTTTAAATTTTATTTTAAAGAGAATGAAAAGAGTAGAAAACATTAGAACCAATACAGAATTTCAAAAACTAAGATGATAGAAATTCAACAATGGTTGTTCTATTGTATATCACTGTTATGAAAGAATTTGTGCAGATTTCCAAATATAAGTATGTGTAAAAAAATAAGTATCTGTAAACAGCATATCAACTCCTGAAAGTAAGAACCTGAATGAGTAAATAAAATGCAGAGAGAATGATAGATGCTATGAAAGGGAAAGATGTATATGTATATGTATATGTATAGTGGGTGTGCTACTAATTTCTATTGATTCATTAAAAGAAATAGTGCTTAATATGTTTAAGCTTTTAGCAGTTGCCTATGGTACAGTATTTGATCTATCCTAGAGATTCTTCCATGTGAACTTGAAAAAAACATATATTTAACTGCTGCTAAGCTTAATTTTCTGTGTACATTACATGTATATGGAATATAGATCACATTTTATGTTTTATTATTGATCTCCCATCTAGCTATGCTGCCCTGCACTGAAAGTAGGGTATTGAATTCTCCTGCTATTATTGTATTGCATTCTATCTCATTTTCAATCTATTACTGTTTTCCTCATTTAGGTGCTCTGATGTTGGGTGATATACACTTATAATTTCTATAACTTCTGTGTAATATATTTCCTGATAATTATATTATGACATTTTTGTATCTTTTTACAGATTTTGCTTCTCAGGCTATTTTTTCTGATAGAAATGTGGCTATCTCCACTCTCTTTTGACATCTGTTTTCATAGTATATCCTTTCCTCATCATTCAGACACATGATATTTGCTTAGACAATTTAATCCATTTGCATTCCAAGTAACTACTAATAGATAATCAATTATATTGATAGTTAATTTCTTGCTAGTTAATTTATAAATCTTTTCTTCCTCTCTTGTTTTCTTCCTTTGAGTCTTAATGATTTTCTATAGTGGCATAAAAAACATAAACCCATTCTTTATATTTTTACAATTCTACATAGGATTTTTGCTTTGTATTGTCATGAATTTTACATAAAAATCTTATACTAGTAACATGCTAACTAAATATAACAAAAGCTCAATTTTAAAGTCACAATACTCCCCACAAAAAGTTAATTTTGAATCCTTTATAGATTTTATTATTTAAATTTTTGAAGCTACAGTTGTTCTTAGTATTTTAACCTCTCTTGATTTGAAAATTGATTTTCAATATCAGTTCACTATCTCAGTGTTCAAAATTTGACTAAATATGAGCTTTATTATTTTCATTTTGTCAATTACCAACTTTTTCCATCAGGTTGGCAGAAACTTTTCATCATTTCTTACAAGGAGTGTCTAGTGGTGTTAAATTCTTTTAGGTTTTGCTTGAGAATTTTTTTTTAAATGTCCCTCTCACTTTTCAATTTCTGAGTATAGCATTTGTGGAAAGAAATAACAAAGATCATAAAAAAACCAAGATAAAGACTAGAAAAAACAATATCAAATATCAGTAAATCAGTAAAATATTTTTATAAGATAAACTCAGCAAACATTTGTCTAGACTACCAAAGAAAACAGAGAAAATTCAAATTATCAAATCAGAAATAAAAGACATTATAAAAGATACCATGAAATTCAAAGGATTATGAAAGACTACTACACACAGATATATTTCAAGAAATTGGGAGACCAAAGGAAATGGATACAGTCTTATAAATTTGCAAAGTACTCCAAGATGAATCACAAAGGAATACATTGGAGCAGAAAAAATAATAGATAAGAATATCAGATCAATAAACGGATCTCCCAACAAATACAATCACAGAACCAAGGGGCTTTGTGGCTAAATTCTAGAAAATATGGAAAGAAGAATTAATTCCAGTTCATAAACTCTTATAAAAACTGAAGATGAGAAAATATTTCCCTACTGATTGGAATGAAACCAGTGTAACTTGATAGCAGAGTCAACCAAGGACACCACAAAACAAAACAAAATTAACATATAGGCAGATATAACTCATGAAAATAGTTACAAAAATCCTCAACAAAATTCCACCAAGGTAACTAAAATTATTTGACCATTCATTGTAGTCAAATGACACTCAGTGCAGTGTGCAAGGATGGTCTTCTGTATGGGAATCAATCAAGGTAATGTACCACATGAACAGCATAAATAAAGACCTACATGATGGTCTAAACACACATAGAACAGGTATTTGACAAAATTAAATTTTTCTCATAACAAAAACCTTTTCAATGGAGGATAACACAAAATGATAAAAGTTACATATAACAAATCCACCGGTAACATCAAAATCAGTAGAAACCAGTTAGTCTCCTAAAATCAGAAATAACACCAGGAGTTATATAACTCATCCCTGGAAATCCTAGTCAGAGAAATTAAATAAGGGAAAAAATAAAAATCATCCATATAAGGAGAAAAGAATTGAAATGGTCTCTAGTCCTTATCATATGTTCTAAATGTAGAAATCCTGAAGATTTATCCCAAATATTAGAGCAGACAAATTCAGCAGCATTGCAATTTACAAAATCAGCATATATAATCAATACCATTTCTTATACACTAACAATAATTTTAGAAAAAATAAACAATTTCATTTCAATGCCATGAAACAAAATACAATTAAATTTAACTAAAGTGGTAAAAGATACATGCACTACAAATAGTCAACAGAAATATTTGGGAAAGATATCCCACATTCATGGATTAAAGGAATTAATACTGTTAAAATAGAAAGCAGTCCACAAATTTCATTCAATCCCTAACAAAATTCCAGTGACAGTTTTCTTAAACTGAAAGGCTTTTTCACAACTAACAGAGTAAAGAGGCCACCAAAAGAATGGGAAAATATTTTCAAACCGTATTTTTGAATAGGGGTTAATCCAAAGCATGAAGTAACTCAAATGACTTTAGAGCAAGCAAACAAACATACTTCTTTAAAATGTGTAAAGCATCTAAGCAGTCATTTTTAAAAGAATATATAAATATTCAATAGATATATGAAAAATGTTCAACAGTTTTCCAATAATCATGGAAATGCAGATAGAAACTTAAGTAAAATACAATCCAGGTACAGTACCATAATCAGACGATGAATTATAACAAGCATTGCCAAGGCTGTGGAGAAAACAGACCCTCCTTATACATTATTGGTAGGAATGTAAAACAGTGTAGTATAGATGTTTCTCAAAAATGAAAAGTAGAGCCACCATATGACTCAGCAAAGCCACTTCTGGGTACATATGTAAAGATTTGTCATCTTGATGGTCTGAAAGCAACACCTTTCGGTGCTGCTTCCCATTTGATGGTCCGAGTTTGGAATTTTTGCAATTCCCAGTATAGCTATACTGTTTGCAAAGTTTGGCTTTGTCTTTTTGACTCTTTTCTGCTTCACTTTTTAGCCTCTATTTCTAGAGCATTTAAAAACCTGTGTCTTAAGGGTAACATTTGAATGAGTGTTTAGCCCACTGCAGACTCCAGTCCCTCCAAGCTCGACTTCCTCGGCAAGCTCATGACAAGTTTGGTCTCCCGGAGACCATGAAATTGATGAAATCTATTCTGGCTTTTTTCCCTCCAAGAAACCACTTCTGCCCAATTTCTTGACCTCTCTTCTGTTCCTGAAGTTGACAAGTGATCTGAGAAGAAGAACCATTGTGAATATTGGGTTTTGCTCATTAGAAGCTCAAAACCTCTGAGAAGCAGAGATCAAAGGTATTGTCTCATGCCACAGTGCATCTAGAGATTATTCATTAAATGTTTGAAGTGGCAACCAGCCTACTGTTTCCAAACCTTATATAGATGCTTTTTAACAGTTATTAACAGACTAATTTTATTGAGCACTCACCTTGCCACGATGGATTCTGATACTGGTAAAACAGGAAAATACCTAAAACAAAATCTGTGCTCTTGGTAGGAGTTTAGGATCACCTGTGAAACTTAATGTAGTCTTTTCCTGTAAGATTTTACCATTCCTACCTAGGCTGAGAATACTCTATATACTTAACCTCTCTCTCAGCACCTTAGTCCATGACAGTTAATTTAAACGAGCCAATGCAGGAAATGAAACTAATATCCTAGGAATGCCAAATGTTTCTTGTGTTATCACTGTTAATCTTTAATGCTGTTTAGATTTCTATCATTATTGAATGGGCTTATCTATTTAGAGATAAAATAAAAACAATAAGCTAAATCCTGCATAGGTCAATTATGTTAAAGAAATATTGAAATGTGAGGGCAGCTGACTCTGATGCCTGTATTTGTTTGCTTCTAAGCATTTTCTATCCATGGACTCTGCCTTGGGTAAATGTACCTAAAATCTTGTGAAAAGCACATTTCCTTCTACAACTAAGTGACTAATAAAGTCATTTTTAAAAGAACTAGCTTTTGATATTCTCTTCTATACTAAGGTGTTGTCTGATTTCTCTAGGGTCCTCTACCATTTTATATAGTGTCAAAACAACCTCCATTTCTTCTCCATGATTTCTAAGTGTAGATGTTGCACTATTAATAAGTAATCAAAAATATTTCTTTGTTCTACTGCTCTTCATGAATGGCAAAATTCTTTGAGACTCAAGTCTTATTACGCTAAGCATGAAACTTGAGTTAGATAAGCCTTCAATAAATCATTCATTATTTAAACACATCAAATAGTTGTCCTCCACAGAAAATATTTTATTTATTATTCTTTCACCATGTAATCAAGAGCACTGTAATTTATGTGACTGTAAGAATCTTCAGACCAGCAATTTTCCCTGATGATTTTTTTCTCATATCTCAGAGGCATTGTGTGGTCTTTCTGTGCAAACAGGTGGGTAAAATTATTTCTCCAGACTCTTCTCAGACTTCTTCAGAAATCTACACTATAATGTCTCTCACATTAGCACCTTTAACAGAGTTCCTGGTTAGCAGAGAGTTAACAGGCATCCCCCACACCTGGTTCCTGTCTTGGCTGAGGGAGAAATTACAGGTCCCAAGCCAAAGATAACAACTTAAGTTGGACAGATGCTTCATTCCTCCGATGCTGAAATGAAATATTTCTTTTCATTCATGATAGTTCCCGGTACTGTCCCAAATCCTCCTTTCAGTGGAAATGTCAAAGCCACGAGCAGAGTATTAGGAAAGCAAACTGATCCACTGCCTGACGCATGGCACATCTGCATCAAGCGGCTGTCAGGATTCTCACACACTTCCACTCCCAGGAAATAGCATTACTGGCCTGTTTACAGGTAATTCTCGAAGTGTCTTTTGCATCTTCATCAATGAGGAAGAAGAATGTTTCGCATGGTCTGTAAGTCTCAGAATGAGAGAACAAAGGTTTCATCTCATATACACACAGGAATTCTCTTAAGGAACTACTGGAAATTTTGGTAGTCGTGATATTTGCATGGTCTTATTTGAAAACAAAACAAAACAAAACTACTATCTGTTTCCATACACATAATGAAGTATTTTCACCTGAGTGACTCCAGAATTTGTTTTCAAATAAACAGAAACAAAAGCACACATAAAATAGTCACTAGCTGAACAAAAATAGCAGGAATTTCAATATTATTGAAGGCAAGAAAGCATATATAGTTGTTCACTGTGATATATATTCTCCATGTGTGTTTAAATATTCTGTAATAAAAGTGTTACAGTATTTTTCCCTTTTTGTGCTAGTAGAATATCAGTTTCATAGCTCAAAACATCATGTGACATATAGAAACCACAAGTGCAACTCAAAGATTTGGTTTATAGTTGATTTTGTTGTTGTTGTTGTTGTTTTTTCAGGACGGTAATTTAAGCCTGTGTAATTTTATTAACTGAGCTATTTCATCAAATAACTGGACATAGCACTTAAAAAATCTTTAAACTTTATACATTATATGGAAAGAGTGAAAAAATGTGAAATAATTTTTTTTAAGTGACTTCCATTTATTTGGATACATCTTTTCCCAATGGAGATTTACAAGATCTTCAAGGCAATATAAATATTTTATAAATATTTGGGTATATACCTGCACAATACCTCAGCAATACTTTTCAGCAAGAAAACACTGAAGGGTAAAAGACCAGACACAATTACTCACTACAGTGAAAATCTGCTGAGATATGTTTGAGGTAAGAAGGAAAATGATCAGAAAAAGGAAGAAGCCAAAGAGAAAGGTACTTGGGTTCAACTGAAGCACCAGCCTGCCCCTCCCAGAGAAGCGCACTTTGTGAGGACCAATGGGAAGGAACCTGAGTTGTTAGAACCTATTCCCTATGAATTCATGGCATAAACTGGGATGTAGTTGTGCCATTCACCACCTAATTGACAGCTTAAGTGTTCTAGATCCTGTATAAAAATAAAATTGCCCTGTGTTGTAAGGGTGATTTTCTTAGTTGAAGAGGTATGTGGTGCCTTCTTACCTCAAA